>PCDN01000007.1:83121-96619 GCA_002778105.1 Ceratocystiopsis brevicomis
AGCCGCAGCCGGCGCACATCCTGGACGGGATGGCCACAGGCGAGGAGAAAAGGAGGACGGCATGGTTGGGGTGAAGCCGCTGTGCCGTGAATTATTTTTTTTTTTTTTTTTTTTTTTGCCCGGACTTATTTGATTTCTTATCTCCGCTTTCCATCTCTTTCTACACGTTCATATCGGTCCATTTTGTCCGGTACTGGTGTCACGTTTCCGATCTATGGCGTCAACTCCCCACCAGCGAGCTGAAAAACAGAGATGCCCCGCAACGTCCTGGCTGCCTCCTAAAGAAACAGACAACCAACACCACCACGCCGACACAGTCCAAAAACATCAGATCCTACCGCCACCATGTCCACCAAGACCATCACCCTCAACACGGGCGAGAAGATCCCCCAGCTCGGCTACGGCACCTGGCTGGCCGGCCCCGGCGAGGTCGAGGCCGGCGTCTTCGAGGCCCTCAAGATCGGCTACCGTCACCTCGACCTGGCCAAGATCTACGGCAACCAGAAGGAGATTGCTGTCGGCATCAAGAAGGCCCTGGCCGAGGTGCCCGGCCTCAAGCGCGAGGACATCTTCATCACGTCCAAGCTGTGGAACAACAAGCACCACCCGGACGATGTCGAGGCCGCCCTCGACGACACCCTGGCTGAGCTGGGCCTGGACTACCTGGATGTGCGTCTTGTCTTGTCTGTCTTGCTTTGTGCTGCTTCGATTCTCCCTGCTAACCCCCCCCCCTAGCTCTACCTCATCCACTGGCCCGTCTCGTTCAAGCGCGGCGACGACTTCTTCCCCAAGGTCGACGGCAAGGCCGCCCTGGACCAGGACATCTCCATCGTGGACACGTGGAAGGGTGAGCATTCGAAGCCGTACTGCATGTCCATCCGAATCACAAGATTAACATGTCGCCAGCCCTGACCAAGCTTCCCAAGAGCAAGGTCCGGTCCGTTGGTGTGGCCAACTTTTCCATTGATCACGTTCGTTCCCTCCCCCTTCCCCCCACCCCATCTCTCCGGCAAAAAAAAAAAAAAAAAAAAAAAGGTAGATGACACCTACTAACAGCCCAGATCGAGGCCATTCACAAGGCCACCGGCATCTACCCTGCTGCCAACCAGATCGAGCGCCACCCGCTCCTGCAGGTGTCCGAGCTCGTCAAGTACGCCGCCGAAAAGAACATCCACATCACCGCCTACTCGGCCTTTGGCAACAACTCTGAGGGCCTGCCGTTGCTGGTCGAGAACGACGCCATCAAGGCCCAGGCTGCCCGTCTGTCCAAGGTCCAGGGCAAGACCGTCACGCCGGCCCAGGTCATCCTGGCCTGGTCGAAGGTCGGCGACCACAGCGTGATCCCCAAGTCGGTCAAGCCGGCGCGCATCCTGGAGAACTTCCAGGTGGTCACGTTGGACGACGAGGCCATCAAGGTGCTCAACGACCTGGGCAAGACGCCCAAGCGGTTCAACCTTCCAATCAATTGTACGTGGAACGACTGTAGCTGCACAGGACCAAACGCTAACCAACAGACAACCCCTCGTGGCCCATTTCCATCTTTGGCGATGTGGCCGAGTCTGCCGCCCCTTTCCAGATCAAGATCTGAACGTGCAGCGAGCGGGACGTGGTTCGCTTTTGGGAAGGACAGGGAAGACTTGTGCGTTAGTGTAAAACAAACCAAAAGACGATGCACCACCATTCAGGGCTCTTCTCGGTGCTTGCATCACCCGTCTCTAGGAATGATGATGACGTGTGGTGTTACCTGGAAAAAGTCTTCCTCTTTTCCTGCTTGGGCTAAGATACCTTGCGTGTAAGTGTAAGGTGCCACTCACTGCAGAAGGACCCGCACGTCCCCGCAACAGAGCGTGTCAGCTCGTCCTTCTTGCCACCGCACCACGACGACGTAGACTATGGCGTCGCTCCCAACAAAGACGTTTCGCCTCCTAACGGTCAACACCTGCCTGGCGCGCGCACGAGCCGTTGTCGGCCGGGTCGCCACCAATATCTACACGACCGGTACACGTTGGAGCACGTCGGAAACTGCGCCTGTAAGATACGTGAGACGGCCAGTGGATGCCAGGAGACAGGAGACGTGGATGACCGACTCACAGCACCAGCTATCAATGAAGTAACGCAACGTGTGCTCGCCCGAGGAGAGCCCGGTCCGCCAAGCCCGGCATCCGAACACACACACGACGCCGGCCGGGCTGCAGCTGCAGGGGCGGCGCAGACACGACTGTCGCGCACCTGACGGAGACACTGCCGCAGCTGCTGGACTGAGGGCGGGCTGTGGCCTTTATAGAACAGATAGTTGTCACTGGCCGTAGAAATCCAGCCCGGCATCGTGTCGGATGGGGCGGTCGCCGTCGTGCACCCACGGGCAGAAGCCACCCCGAGACAAGCATATGCTTCTACCCAGAACAACAAAATAAAGTGGGGGCACGTCTCATTTGACCACGCCTCGAAAGCTTCCGTCGACGGAGACGGGCTTTCACGTCCCACCGTTGTCAGCGATACTCCCCCGACATGGCTGCGCGAACGGATCCGGCCGCAGCGCCCGGACTGGCTGCGGCTGACGCGGTGTCTTTGCCGCCCGGATGGACACAGCACACGGCGCCATCGGGGCACGTGTACTATTACAACGCGCAGACGAAGGAATCGACCTACCGCCGACCGAACGCGTTGCCGCTGCCGCTGCCGCCGCCACCGCCGCCGCCGCCGCCGCCGCCGCCGCCAGCAGTAGGACCTTTTGGGCCGGTGATTCCTTCGGGGGTCAACAGTTTGTCCATCCTGCCCTCGGGCAGTGGTGCGCCGGCCCCTGCGCCCTTCCTCCGCCTGTCCGACCCGCGCGTTGCGAACGCTTTTCTGGCCCAGCAGAATGCCGCAGCCGGCCGGGCCAACAACGGTGGCCGGCCGGCACAGGGCCAGGGACAGGGCGGCGGACGCGGTGGACAGGCACCGAACAGCCGGCCACGGCCCCAGCCAGCTGACAAGCCCCGGTCGCGCGTCGCGATCCCGGGCTGCGAGCCCTGGGAGCTGGTCTACACCAAGTACGGGCGGCGGTTTGTGCACAACGCGGCCAAGAACGCGAGCTACTGGCGCATCCCGGAGAAGCTGATGCCGGCGATTGTGGAGCTGGACAAGGAGCGTCTGCGGCAGCGGTCTGCGCCAGCAGCAGCGGACGCGGCGGTGGAAGCGGCGGAGGCGGGCCAGGAAACGAAAGCGGCGCCGGAGAAAGCAGAGAAGGAGAAGACGCACCACCCGGACGGAGACGACTCGGAGTACGAAGAGGTGGAGGTGTGGGAGGACGTTGACGGCACGCGCGTGGACGCACCCGATGGACACCCGTCCAAGCGCCGCAAGGTGGACGGCGACGGCGAGCAGGAGGCGGTCGCCGAGGGAGGCCAGGCGGACGACCACGGCTACGACTACGAGGCCCACGAGGAGCCGGTCGAGTTCAGCGAGGCCGACATTGCCTTCCAGCTGGCGGCAGCCGGCGGCGAAGGCGACCTGGACGACGGGTACTACGACGATGCCGGCGAGGAGGGAGAGGGAGCCGTCGGGGGCGAGGGCGAGGGCGAGGGCGAGGGCGAGGCTGCAGCCGACCCTGTCGCCGCGTTCCAGTCACTGCTGGACGACAAGGGCGTCAACCCGTTTGGAGCCTGGGACACGCTGGTGGACGAGGGCACGCTCGTGGACGACGCGCGCTACACGGCGCTGCACAGCATGAAGGCGCGGCGGGCCGCGTGGGAGGACTGGTCGCGGGCGCGGATCCGAGCCGCGCGCGCGGCCAAGGCGCAGGCGCCGCGGCGCGACCCGCGGCTGGCGTTCCTGCAGCTGCTGCAGGCGCACGCGACGCCCAAGCTGTACTGGCCCGAGTTTCGGCGCAAGCACCGCCGCGACCCGGCCGTCAAGGACACCGCCCTGCCCGACCGCGACAAGGAGCGCCTGTACCGCGACCTGGTCGCCCGTCGCCGCCTGCCGGCCGCCACCCAGAAAGCCGACCTGGCCGCGCTGCTGCGCTCGCTGCCGCCGGACGTGCTGCACCGCGACACGGACCCGGCCGACCTGCCGCCCCAGCTGACGACCGACATGCGCTACGCGGCCGTGGACGCTGCCGTGCGCGATCCGCTGGTGGCGGCCTTTCTGCAGACGGCAGCGCCGCCGGGCTGACAACGCCACGGTGGTGATCTTCTGCTTTCGCCTCGCATAGAATCCTGAATACCAAGCAGGTCGGTTTCTTCTCTCGCCTCTTGCCTACCAAATTCGCTTCGCAATCATCTCGTACCGCGTGACCGCGTTCAGGTCAAACTCTGGCTTGCCCTTGCTCTTGCGCTCCCGCTCGCGCAGCTTCTTCAGACCCTCCGTGTCGTCCTGGAACAGCCACCGCCGCCGGTCCTCGCCCACCTCCACCTTGCCGTACCGGCCCGTGCGTCGGCCTGACGCCTCAAACGACTCGGCCACCGCCTGGCCCGTGGCCTCGGCGTGCTCCTGCAGCTTCATCCGCACGTACCGGCTGCGCGAGTAGCGCAGCAGCGCCATGCCCAGCAGCAGCTTGCACACCAGCAGCAGGAGAAACGTGAGGAAAAAGACGACCACCATGGTCGCGCCCGCGATCAGGTCGTCGCTCGTCCACGCCAGCAGCCCCCTGCCACCGTCGCCGCTGCTGAGCTGACCGCCACTGCCGCCTGCCGCGCTGTACGGGTTGCCGTAGACGGCGCGGCCCAGCGCTCCGCGGATGATCGTGTCGAGACGCTCCAGCGACGCGGCAATGGCTGGGCTCGACGGGGTCGCCAGCCCGTCGACCGTCAGCGACGTGTGCGTGGACGGCGGCGCCGGCGCGGGTATGTGTGTGGCCAGGAACATGTGATAGGTCTGCACGGACGAGCGCAGGAAGAGCGTGCAGAGCGGGATCAAGGGGAGGCCGAGCCGGCGGATGAGAGCGGGCGCCACGAAAGACTGGGCGGTTAGCAGTGAGGGAAGAAAAAGACGCAGACAACAGCGGACGCACATTCGTGTAGTAGTCCTTGCACAGGATGTCGAGGACGCGGCTGTAGAAGGGCGGCCGGATGTTGTTGAACTTGTTGATGTAGCCGTGCTTGATCCAGTCGATGACCATCTCGCTGCCAATGACAATCAGGAATGGCGACAGCACCTCCACCGACACCAGCCACGCCGGCAGGATCGTGAAGCTGGCCGGCAGGATGGCCGCGTTGTGCAGCGGCACCTTGGCGCCCATGTCGTCGCCGCCGCTGCCAACCCCGCCGCTGCCGCCGAGACCGCCGCCGCCGCCGCCGCCGCCGCCGCCGCCGTCGCCACCGCTCAAATCGAACCCGCTGCCGGGCACGGACAGGCCGCCAATCTCCACAATGTTGCGCAGGGCAATGACAAGCAGCACCACCCACAGCTGGAAGCGCTCGACAATGTCGGCGCACGCCAGCTGGAAGGTATTCTCCTTCTCGGTGCGCTTGAAGACGCTGCTCTTGACCTCGACAAACTGGTTGGACATGAGCAGCGACAGCAGCGCGTTCGAGTACGAGTTGACCGCCACGTTGAGCGTGATCACCTGGTAGAACAGCACCACCGTGTGCGCAATGTTGTACACGAGCGCCAGCAGGAACATGCCGAACGGCAGCAAGATCTTGGACCGTCCGGACGCCGTCCGTGACAGCGTCTCGGCGCTGAACAGGCACTCAAACACATCCTGGCCCAGCGCCGACAGCAGCCGGTCGCCCACCTCGACCAGGTTGTAGATCACGTACAGCTTGACCGCCGACTGCGCCCGGATGAAGTGGTACATGCGGCTGGCGTCCAGGCTTGCCAGCGCCACGCAGCTGCACAGGATCACCGCGCCCTGCAGCAGGTCCGCCTTGTGGAACGACGTCAAGTTCGACGGCATCGACTTGGTCCGTCGGTGCCCGGGCACCTTGCTGGGCGTCGGCGACAGCAGCGCACGGCCCGGCCTCTCGCCACCCTCGGCGACCGGGTCCGCGGCCCGCGGGTCACCTGCCGCACTGCCGTTGGTGCTGCCGTTGGCGCTGCCGTTGGACTTCTCCCGTAGCCGGCTGCCCGGCTGCACACGCCGCGGCTTCCGTCGGCCGCGCCGCCACATGCGGCCCAACCCCCGCCACACGTACGCCGTCAGCCACCGCACCTCCTTGCCTACCACGTACGCCCACCAGCGCACCAGTACGCCGGCGGCGAGGCAGAACCGGATCGGCAGGATCGTCAGCGTCCAGAGCCACGCATCTAGGCACGCCAGCACGCCAAAATGCATCGTCCGTTCCAGGTAGCCCGGCAGCACCAGAAAGTTCTTGAGCCGCTCAAACTTGACCGCGTTCGACTCGTACGGCATCTCTGACGCCTGCGACCGGTGGATGTACAGTGGGCTCGGCCGCTCGCCTGCCAGCTCCAGCTGCAGCAGCGTCGGTAGTGACATGGGCGGCAGCGGCACCGACGGCGGGAGCGGCGACGCCGTGCGGAATTCGCCGGCAGCGCCGCCGCCGTGGCCATAGCCGTGGCCGTGGCTGCTGCTCGTAGGGAGAGGATCGGCCGCTGTCTGTTTTGGTGGTGCCGTCGAAGGTGTCCCCGGGTCCCACCGCCCATGCACAGCCACTGCCGCCACGGGGGGCAAGGTCGCCACGCTGCTGCTGTCCAGCCGCAGGGGCTCAGGCCGCATGTTGTGCGAGTGTCGCCGCGGGGCCGCCGTGTTGCCGATGGTGGTGGCCGCGGCCGTGCTCTGCGACAGAGACGCGGCCTTGGAGCGGCCGCTGGAGCCAGACGAGGCCGACCGCGGTGCCCCCGTGCTCGAGTTCCGCTGCCGGTGTGGCCGCAGCGGTTCGCTGTCGTCCCAGGGCGCCGGAGAGGGACTCCTTGGTATAGGGGTTGCACTGCGTTCGGGGACGGCCATACGGCTGTCCTCTGCTGACTCCCGTATTGGACTATCGGACACAGCAGACCCGTCGTTGAGCACCACCAGCCGCACCGACGGCAGATCCTTGTCCGGGATGGCCGCAATCGGGAGAGACTCGGTCAGCTCAGCAATCTTGCTGGCCGACAGACGTCGAACGCCACCGCCTGATGCCGGCTGCGGCTTGGGTGACAAGGGTCCATTTGGTATGCTCGTACTCGCGAGCGAAACAATAGGCTCTTCGCCGTCACGGGGCGGCTCCTTTGAAGAGAGTCTTGGTGAAGGTAAGGGGGATGGAAGGTGGGAGTTGCCGCCGAGGGCCAGCGAGGCCAGCGAGGACCGTTTCCTCAGCTCGCCGTTTGCCGCTGCTGCTGCATCGTTCTCAGACCGTGCCCGGCGGTTGGCGTCCACAGACATGGCTGCGGTGCTGGCGGGTATGTCCAGCTTGTCGTCAAAGACCGTCGGGGACACTGAGAGGTAGGCGGTCCGTGTGGTCTAGGTCGGGCGGCCTGTGAGGTCAGGGAACGGTTTTATCATCGTTTGCGGAGCAAGAGAACGCAGGAAGTGAGGCTGTCGTAATGGAGACAAAAGGGAGAGAGAGGCCGGAATATAAAAGGGATATAAATGAAGACGGAAGGTGGTCTCGACAGCTGATCACGGTGGCCTATTCGCTAACATTAACTAAGTAATTACTGACTAATTTTGGGGGCGCTGTAGCACATAAGCGCCCTATATTTTCAGGGCCCGTTTACAGGCCATCCACGATCGCGCCAACCACCGTGATCGCCATTCCTTCCATCTTCCAACACGTGCGACACCCCCAACACGCCACCCACGCTGTCCTTTTGTGCAATGCTCTGGGCAACCATCAAAGCCGCTCGCGGTTGGTGACTAGGAGCCATGGCCTCAGCGACCAGCCAAACACCGGGCGGACAGCGCTTCGGGCCTGTCGTGCGCTTCTGGAAGGCATGCCTCTGTCGCCAGCTTGTCTCCTTTCCTTCGAGTGCCTGCTGCTAACCGCGTGCAACAGAGATCCTATGCTTCGGACTATGTCGGCTTCTCTATCCTGCTTGTCGTCTATCTTGTGGTGCGTGTCTGCTCTCCGCGTTGTCTACTTGCCCGCGCAACTGCTGACCGACCAGAACGAGTTCCTCGTCGACCCGTTCCATCGTCTGTTCTTCGTGAACAACCTGAATATTGCGTATCCGCATGCCAAGGTCGAACGCGTCCCTGTTGGTGCGTCGCCAGTCTCTTGCTTTTTCTTTCCTCAGCTCCCGCTGACCGTCAGGCCTCAACTTCGTCTACGCCCTCTTCGTCCCGCTCTTCCTCATCCTCCTCTACAACTCCGTGCGCGTGTCCACCGCGCACAAGCACCATGTCTCGATTTTGGGCCTGGCCATCGGCATTATCCTGGCAAATTCCATCACCGACATCATCAAGAACATGGTCGGCCGCCCTCGCCCCGACCTGCTCGCCCGCTGCCTACCCTCACCCGAGACGCCGGTTAACGCGCTGGTTTCGTTTGATGTCTGCACCCAGACCGACCACCAGCTGCTGCACGACGGCTGGCGCTCGTTCCCCAGCGGCCACGCCAGCTTTGCTTTTGCCGGCCTCGGGTACCTGAGTCTCTTCCTTGCTGGCCAGCTGCGCATATTCGTCCTGGAAATCGGCGGCGGCGGCAGTGGCGGCCGGTCCGACGTGCTGGGCGCGGCTGCCGATGGCGGCGACGAAAAGCCGCCACAGGTGCGGAGCGGCCTGAGCAAAGTGCTGGTTTGCCTGGCCCCCTTGCTGGGCGCAGCCATGATTGCCATCAGCCGGTGCCAAGACTACCGGCACGACGTGTACGACGTGTGCGTCGGCGCCCTCCTGGGCTGGGCCGTGACCTACTGGAGCTACCGCCGGTACTGGCCGCACCTGTCCAGTCAACGCTGCGACGAGCCGTATCCAGGCCCGTCCGTGGCGCGGCTGCAGGGCGGCACATATGGACGGCTTGTGGACGAAGAAGCGGGCCTGCGCCAAGCGTAGATGGGGCCATAGTACGATATGTGCTGTGCTTGGCCTGATCTGGTTTTCGCCCTGGTGGTTATATATGATGATGTAAGATACATTGGTATAATGAGGAAACGGATGGGAAAGGGGGGCCTGGTGTATGGTCTTGGCGCCAAAGCAAAGGGTTGTACGTTTCATAGCTTGTTCTTTTGAATGCATTTGCTATAAAAGTACACGTATGGTATGGTTGCTGTGCCTGCATGCCTAGACGTGCTCGTGTCTCGTCTACTTGTCATCTGCACTCTCATCCTTTGCCAGGTCGTGCTCCTTCAGCAAAGCCGTGATCTCGTCTGCGCTCCACAGCCGGTGGTAGATCTTCCCATCCTTTGTCTGCCCAACGGTAGCAAACTCGACTGATAACGTTAGTGGTGGTTAAGGGGGGGGGATCAAAATAGTGCACAACGTACTCTTCTCGCTGCTTAGCTTGGTCGAGTCCATCGTTTTGCTCAAGACCTTGACCGCCATGCCGCAGGCCTCCTTGAGCGTGCAGTCTTCCTTGTAGTCCTGTTTCAGAAGGCTCTGCGCGCTCGCGTTGTTCGCGCCCGCGCTGGTCGCCTTCCAGCCACCGTAGTTGCCCGACGGGTTCGACAGGTACAGCTGAAACTGGCGCTGTGGGTCCCAGCCTGCGTAGATAAAGGACACGCCAAACGGCCGCAGGCCGCCGTGCTGCGTGTAGCCCTGCTTCAGGTCGCATAGCCGCCGCACCAGCTGCTCGCAGGGGATGTCCGTGTTGTAGGTGAGCAGGTAGCGCTGCGCCGCTTGGCGTGCGTAATTGATGAGGATGTTGGCATCGGCGGTCATGCCCGCAACGGCGCAGATCATGTTGCTAGAGGGGAGAGACGTCAGTACCAAAAGCAAGGGCTGGCAGGGGGAAGAACAGAGTGCGGGGAACCTACTCGTTGAGAATGTACAGCTTCTCAGCAGAGGTATCCTGCTCTAATAACTTGGATGTGACCTTTCTTTCGGCTGCCAGGACAATGCCGTCCTTGGCCAGGATGCCGATCGCGGTGCCGGCATGCGAGATGGCCTCCAGGGCATACTCGACCTGGTAGAGCCGACCTTCGGGGGAGAAAATGGTTGTCTGGACGTGTCAGCCAATCTGCTGTCTCCAAGAACAGTCGACATCCCAATGGTCTCCGAAGAGGCTGCCCTCACGACGTTGCCGACGAAGCAGAGACAGGCACAGAACTTACACGGGAATCGTACCGCCGCGACATGTTGCAGGATTGGTGGCCCAACAGGCACAAACAGGCGTCGAATATGTAACAAACGGCTCCAGTCGAGCGGAAGGCCAGAGTTCGTGTGGCGGAAGGAGGTTGGATCGACAAAGGGCAGCTGTTCGCAAGATGCCTCCACTGTGCTTCGCCTTTGGAGCTTCAGGCAAAGCAGGCAAGCCAAACGACGCGTAGCTTGAAATGGCGGCGGGCGCTACTGTATATTGCGGCCTGGCAGGCCAGGCACATGTTATTACATAATCCTTCCGATTTTTTGCTCTCCCGTCGATCGCCCTGCCATCGCCATTCGCCACGGCCGCCCACTTCGCAAACAAGATCGAAGACTGCCGGCAAAACGTACGTTGTAGACCTTTTTGCGCCCGACACCTGCGGATTTCCGCGACGCAGACGACGACACGCCCGCGACCAGCGACAGAAAAAAGGGAAGAAAAAAAAAAGGGAGGCTGCGCCAGCCCCCAACGCTTGCACTAGAGCTCTCGACGCAACGCGTAAAGCTTTGAGAGACCCTCGACGCGACTCGTGCCCTGTTTTGACCTCTGCGCGGCGTAAAAAGGCCTGTTGTCTTGGCTTTGATTCCCGTCCACAACACGTGAGTTGGACCCGAAGCACGCGCTTTGTTGAGCTTCGCGTGCAGCCTGTCTACGAGGCTGCTGCAGCATGTCGGGTACGTCTGCATCGCCCCGTGCGCGCGGCGTGGGGGAGGGNGGGCCGTGCGGCAAGAAACGCACATGCGGACGGAAGGGGAGAACAGCTCCCGCTGGCGACACGACCGCATCGCCGTGGCAGAATAAGCAGGGGAGCGGGGGGAGGGGGAGGGGAGGGTAGCAAACCCACGATCGAGTGCATGGCTAACCCGCGCATCCATACAGACAACGAACCTCGACGTTCCGTGCGCAGCACCAAGGGCCAACACAAGTCGCTCGACCAGCTCGACCAGCCTGCGTCCGATATGAAGAAGGGCAGACGGGGCCGGAAGAAGGCGGATGACCGGCAAGACGATGCGGACGAGGAGGTGATCCGCTGCGTGTGCGGCGCGAGGGAGCAGGACGGCGACCCCAACGAGCCATGGATCGCATGCGACCAGTGCACGGCATGGCAGCATAACGTGTGCATGGACATGAGCGTATACAGCGAGGACCTGCCTAAGGACTACTACTGCGAGCAGTGCAAGCCTGAGAACCACAAGGAGCTGCTCGAGGGCATGGCGCGCGGCGAGAAGCCGTGGGAGGAGCGGCGCCGGCTC
Source organism: Ceratocystiopsis brevicomis (assembly GCA_002778105.1). Lineage (NCBI taxonomy): Eukaryota > Fungi > Ascomycota > Sordariomycetes > Ophiostomatales > Ophiostomataceae > Ceratocystiopsis > Ceratocystiopsis brevicomis. The sequence goes on from PCDN01000007.1 coordinate 94,541, forward strand.
TACGAGGAGGAAAAGGCGAGCGGCAAGCGCAGGAAAGGCGGCCGCCGGGCCAAGCCCAAGCGCAACAGCGATGCCAAGGACAGCGGGTCGGCGAAGCCGTCGCCCACGCCCGAAGCACCGGCCAGGGGCCCGGCGGGGGTCAAGCGCAAGGCGCGGGCAGACTCGGAGGACTTGAACGGAAAGGTATGAGCGGTCTCCCGGTGCGCCAGCGTCTTCCCACCAGCTAACCTGGCTTCCGTTGAGCAGTTCCAGCGCCGGCGCCTCTCGGCAAGCGAAGACGTGCCGGAGTACACGCCACCGGACGACCTGCCCGAGCACATTGGCGAGCTCATTAGCACCCGCCAGCCTCCCGCCAAGGGCCTCAGCCGAGCCATCGCCGAGGTCCTCGGGCTCCTGCAGAAGAAGAAGGAGTTCACACCCGAAGCGGGGTCATTCTTGGAAGACACGGCAGAACGCTTGGCGATCCAGATCGAGCACGCCGTGCACGAAGCGCATCCAGTGCACAAGGAGTACGCCCAGCAGATCCGGAGCCTGCTATTCAACCTCAAGAACAACCACGACCTCACCAGCCGGCTGCTGCAGCGCACGCTGAGCCCGCCCATGCTCGCGACTATGACTAGCGACGAGCTGGCATCACGGGAGCTGCAGCAGAAGACGGCCAAGATGCGGGCGCAGGCAGAGCGGCAGAGCATTCTCGTGGGGACCGAAGAGACGGGGCCGCGCGTGCGGCGCACGCACAAGGGCGAGGAGCTCGTGGAGCGGGAGAGTGCGCCGCTGGTCAGCGAGGACAAGCCGTCGGTGCTGCGGCGGCAGGCGACGCGGGATCCGCGCGACGCCAAGTCGGTGACGCCCGGCGACGTGCAGCGCCAGCAGCAGCGGTCTGTGTCGGGGTCGTCGCGCGGCGAGAACCCGCAGCTCGATATGGACGGCCCGCGGCGGAGCAGCGACTTCGACCTCAAGCGCGTCTTCTCGAGCGTGCGGTCGCCGACGTCGGCAGAGGCGCTCGCGGCAGGTCACCGGCCCATCCAGATACCGTACAACAACAACGGGGTGGGCGATGCGGGCGAGGATGCGGACGTGGACCGGCTGCTGCAGGACAGCACGGACGACCGGGAGGAGTCGCCGCCGTACTCGCCGACAGAGGAGGCCAGCGACCCGGACACGGTGTGGCGCGGCGTGGTGACGATGAACACGGTGGCCAACTTTGCGGCGTCGGCGCGGCACGTGGGGGGCGTCAACCTGCAGGCAACGATCGGCCTGCCGTGGACGACGCTGGTGCCGCGCAAGCTGACGGTGGCGGGCCGGATCAACGAGCAGACGGCGACGGAGTACCTGTGCAGTCTGCGGTACAGTCCGCCGACGGACATTACGATTGCGAGTCTGAGCCCGGCGTCGGACGCGGCCAAGGCGGACTTCCTCGCCCTGATGGACTACTTCATCCAGCGCAAGCGGTACGGCGTCGTGGCCGAGAAGGGCGTCGACAACGTGCGCGACACGTACCTGGTGCCGGTCCCGGCCGGGTCCGACAGCCACCCGGAGTTCATGCTCAACCTCGAAGACAACTTTGTGCCGGCCACGCGCGCGGCGCCCATGCTGCTGCTCGTGATTGTGTACCGGAACGACGCGGCGGCCATGGAGAAGCTGCGTGGGCCGTACTGGACGGGCGAGGTGCCGCCCAGCCCGCTGCCGCCGGCCGCGCCGGAGATGCCGAGCGCGGCAGCGACAACAACGACCGCGGCCTTTCCTGCCGCTGCTACGGCTGCTGCCGCTGCTGCCGCGACACCGACGAGCACCAGTGCAGGGTCGCGCAGTGCGTCCATGTCGGCACCGGGCTTGGCCGCGACATCGCCCTTGTCGCCCGTCTATCCTAACGCGCTGGCCGCCGCAGCAGCACCAGGGCCGCTTCCTGCGGCGCCTGTCCCTGCGCCCGTCCATGCACCCGTGCAGGCGCACGTCGCGCCGCCGCCGCCGCCTCCGCTGCAGCCACTTCAGCCCACCCCGCTGCTGACGGGGGTGCCGATTGCACCGACGCCCGCTCAGCAGCATGTTGTGCCCGGGCCCGGGCCCGGGCCCGGGCCC
>PCDN01000007.1:101284-116945 GCA_002778105.1 Ceratocystiopsis brevicomis
AGCCGATCTGGAGGACGCCGAAGCCGTAGGCCGGCTGCAGGAGGATGGCGAGGGTCGTGTTGATCCCGACGACCCAAGCGAAGGTCTGCAAAGAGAGGGAGGATGGAGGGAGGATGGAGGGAGGATGGAGGGAGGATGGAGGGAGGATGGAGGGAGGATGGAGGGAGGATGGAGGGAGGGAACGACTCACCAACGGATAAAATATGCACGTCAGCGCCACTGTCGGCTTGGCCAGCACACGCACAATGCGCATGCTGGCCTGGCCCAGGGTGTTGCGCAGGTGGCGCGAGCGGAACTGGGCAAGGCCGAGCACGGCGTGGACGCGGTCGGTGAGCGGGGGCTGGCCGGCGGCCGGGATGCGGCGGTCGTAGTACGTCTCGCGCAGGACGAGCGTGGTGGCGACAAAGGCCGCGGCCGTCATGGCGGTCAGGACCCAGAACGGGACGGGCCACGGCTGGGTGGTGACCTGGAAGGCGGTGAGGAGGGGGCCCATGTACTGGGGCGCCGTCAGCCATGAGCGGAAGGAGCAGAGGGAGCAGCAAGGAGGTCAGGTGACGCTACCGGGCTGATGATCACAAACGAGGCCCAGATGTTGATCTTGCGCGCGCGCTCGTGGAAGAAGAACAGGTCCTGCACAAAGTAGAGGCCGATGGCCTGCGTGACGGTGCTGAAGAAGCCGTTGAGGATGCGGGCCGTCATGAACGAGGCAAACGACGTGGCGGCCGCGCACCAGGCGGCCGTGCCGGTGGCGACCATCAGGTACCAGAACGTGACGGGCAGGCGGCCAAAGTAGGAGGCCGCGATCACGGCTGGCGGTCAGGCACAGACACACAAGACACAAAGCAGCGGACGCCGGAACGTACCGACAATCCCCCCGACCCCCAGCATAAACACGTTGCCGGCCTGGCTGTGGTTGACGGCGTTCTCGGTCATGTTCCATTGTCTGGGGCGTCAGCACCGGTTCCGAGAGAGAGAGAGAGACAGGGGCGGATGGATGACGACGCACTCGGCCTGCGCAATCAGCGTGATCGCGCCGACTGCGCTGCCGTAGTCCGGCAGCAGCGCCGCAAAGGCGACGATCAGCAGCATCGCGTGCTTGGCCGTCCAGCTCCAGTTGAGCGGGTCGCGTGGGTCGCGGCTCGGCTGCGGGATCAGGATCGTGTGGCCGTCGGCGGCGCGGCGCAGCCCGGCGGCGGCGGCGTCGGCCGCGTCCGCGTCGAGCACGTAGCCCTCGCTCTCGGCGTACTCGTGCACGGCGTGCCGGCTGGCGGTGGCCGGGCCCTTTTCCGCGGCCTCGATCTCCACGGCGTCGGGCTTGCAGTCGGCCATGGTGGCGATGAAGCAAGCGGGTGCATGCCGTCTGGACGACAAAGACGGGACACGTCTGCTACATATACCTTGCCCCAGACCAAACTGCCGAGGCGGAGGGGACACCCGCCCCCGTCCGTGCAACTTCGCCCCCTTCTCCGCAACACACTGCACTACCCCGTGGGGAAACGGCCCTAGCGGTCAGCACTGCATGGGTCGTATTCGGACCGTTGTCCTGTCTGCTGGACGACTGGAGGAAGCATGTATACAGTACCGCTTATGGTACTTGGGAATCCCCGGCACGAGCCCCTGCACGAGTCACGGCCGCCGGTGCGCGCGTCGGAAGCATAGCCCCGGCGGCAGGCATTCAGATGGAGACGGGAAGATAATGCGGGGACAAGACAGGCGTCACCTGCCTCCTCTAGGCCGTGCGCCCGAGAAGACGCCGCGCCCCCACTGCGGCCAGGTGCTGGGGCGTGTCCGGGCGCGTAAGATACACGGCGCACAGCACGTCAGGGTCTCAAGGCGGGGGCCGTCTACCATGCTCAAAGAGGATGTGGCAAGAGCATTGTGTTGGTTGTATGCTCTTGTATTGCCAGAGCACGAGGAGTGGTCTACGGAAAAACGAACAGATACACACCGTTGTTGACGTTGGGCAATCCTAAACGACCAACCCCCTTCCAACCTCCTCGCCACGCTGGGCCCGACCCTGCCCGCCCAATGCGATGAAAGGCCTAGCAGAGGCTGAATCCGAATCGCCATTCTTGTTCACCCTGCTGAATCTATCCCTTTCGGGTATGCGCCGATCGTTGGATCGATCGACCAATGCAGCCTTGGATGCTTTCGACAGTAGGATGCATTTTACTCCTCGGCGACGTACGAGGCTCGCAAGCGAAGCGATCGCACAGCGTTCACAGGGGCGGGCGCCTTTCCCCTCTTGGCCATCGTTTCCCAGATGGCGGTAGGAACGGAAGATCGACAGGCTATACCACATCCAGGTTGCGCTCGCCCTCGTTGTACAACGACTTGATGGCCGCGTCCATCAGCGCGAGAAAGCGTTCCTCCTCGATCGCCACGTCGGATGTCTGCCAGTTGAGCGTTGGCCCACGCCGAGCAACGGCCTCCTCTGCGGGTGTCTCTTCGGGCGTCTCTCTCGGAGCCTCCTGCCCCCTCGGCGCCACGATCGTCGCCTGCGCCCGGAAGTACTTGATCCCCCGCATCGCCGCCAGGTTGCGGAACCCCACGTGGCCCATGCCCGCCGGCTGGAGCTCCACCAGGGCCCCGGCGTTCTCGCGCATGAAGAGCGCGTGCGCCAGCCCCGCGCCGTGCACGCCCACCAGGATGTCCGTCGCCTGCACGAGCCGCAGCTGCTCGGCAAAGGGCAGCGCCGCCAGGTCCACCGCCCGCACGGCCACGTACGGGTAGCGGGTCTGGAGCGCGGCCAGCAGCCACCCGAGGCCGCGCAGCTGGCGCGTGCCGCCGCGGCGGTCGACAAACGTCAGCGTGATGGTCTGGCCCGGCCGCGGGCCGGCGGCCGNCGCAACAGCAGCATGGTCGATGTCTTCGAGATCGGCCCCCAGCCCGGCCGCCCGAACGCGACGCTGTCGCCGTACGGGCTCGACAACCGCACGTTGCAGTACCAGGCGCTGCTGTCGAAGCTGGAGGTTGCCGAGGACGGGGACGACGCCGACTCGGAGGCCGACGGGGCCGGCACCGACGCGTATGCGGAGTACGACGAGCCAACAGTGGTCGTCTACTGAATGGGGGAAGAGGGGCTGCAAGCCAAACAGGCTGCCAATCCCCAGGGGCTGCCACCGGCCTATCGCAGGGTCGGGTGCGGGGAAGCCATCCCTCCCTGCCACAGGCCCCCTCCCCTGTGCAGCATCGGGATCGCGCTGCAGCATCGATCGGTAGGCGACCGCCGCATCGTGACCTCTGCTGCCTGGCAGGCGGGCAGCGCCCGGCCTGTCTCATGTGTTCTCTCTTTTTTAAACTACTGTTTCACAACGGTTTCGCATTGCAGCGTTGGGTTTTTTTTTTGTTGCGTCTGTTCTTTTTTTTTCTGTTTTTTTCTGTTTTTTTCTTTTTTTTTCTTTTCTTTCTGTCCTTTCTCTCTTTTTCCCTTCTTTTTCTTTTTTTTTTTTTTCTGTCGTTCCGTCCCTTTTTGTCACCTCTTTTCCTGTCTCGATACCCCCCGGTGGCATGTTGACTCTCCTCTTCTCTACTCCGGGCCTGCTGTTTCCAGAGACGGATTGGCAGCGAAAGAGACCTTGGTCTTTCTTTATATCGCGGCGTGCCTATTCCCTGCGGCCCCCGCCGCCAGACAGAAGCACCCATTGAGCAGCAGCCACGTGCGCCCGGTGTCCGTTGTCTGCTTGGTGGTGGAGACCCTAGTTGCTGGTCTGCAGTTCTAGCCTCCTTTGCCGTGCTCGTCGTTCCGGCTTCGGGGCGCTGCGCCAGGGCCTGGCGATGCCGTTGGGCGCGTGAACAAGGCCATGCGCGTGGGGGAATGTTCTTCATTAATACACCGGATTCCACAAGATCGTCCAGTCTTGGTTCCCCTGCCACAGGGGGCTGCTGGTCTGCTTTGACCAGTTCCCAATTTTGTTGCCCTTGCCCGTCATCGGGTCCGCATGCCGTGTTCCTTTTCCCCTTTCCCCTTTCCCTGCCCCCCCTGCCGTCCTGCCTACGTCATGTTGATCTGCCGCTGGCTGTGGTCTTCGCTGAGCTTGACGATGCGGTCGTGGATGTCGCACATGTCCTTCTCGGTCTTCTCGACGGTGGCCGGCCGGTCGCCCTCTCGCCGCCACCGGTCGACGTCCTTCTTGAGCTTCTCCAGGCGCCGCTGCTTCTTCTCGATCTGCTCGCACAGCCGGCAGCGCTCCTGCAGGTACACCGTGTTGTACACCAGCTTGAGCCCGCACGTCTCGCCCGTGCGGTACTCCTTGGGGCACTGCTGGCGGAAGTTGCCCCATTTCCAGTAGCCGCAGGCCCAGAGCGTCTGCTCAAAGTAGCACATGGGGCCGGCGGGCCAGCAGTGGCGGCGGCCGTTGTCGCTGTGTGCGCGTCGTGCGCGGCGTGCGCGGCCAGGCCGGTCGAGTGGACGTGTGACGGTCGTCTGGCCTCCCGGTGGTCTGCCGTCGTGTCTGACGTTGCGTCTGACGTTGCGTCTGACGTCGTGTCTGACTGGGGTTCGGCAGAGGGGGCCAGCCTAGGACGGTCGACGGTCAACGGTCAACGGTGCTTGTCAACGTCTGCAGAGTCATGTTAGTGGTCGTCGCAGACGATGTTGAGACAAATCAAGAGATGGAAAACAAAAGAACCCAACAGACAACAACGGAAATGGAAATGGAAAATGGAACAAGAGTAAAAAATATAGAGAGAATCCTGTTCCATTGCAACCCCCCCCTCCCCGTTCTGCCGGCGGGGCCTGTGGTCAGATCCCCCAAGGTCAACAAGAAAAACAACAGACAAGGACCAGCATCGACAGCATCCTTTTTCACACGACCTTCTGCTCGCTGTCCTTTGGCTCACGTACCAAGGCGTGGCCAAGTATGTGTCGGGATGCTTGTCAAAAGGATCGGGTCAGAAAGCGCTTGCAGGTGTGTTCGAAACGGGTGTCGGATGTGTCGTTGGAAGAGGATCGCATTGGTAGAAGATCACGAGGCCTCCACGACTGGTCCCCCCTTGCCCCCCTCTCCTCTCTTCGGAGAGCTGCAGAGCAAGCATACTTATACTCCCATACGTCGCCGAGACTGTCTGTTCTCCTTTGTCCTCTGGGGTGGATACGTTTCCCTGTCAGACAACACATTGGGCGAGAACCAAAGAAAAAAAGAAAAAGGTAAAAAGAAAAACCAGTGAGTAAAAAAAGAAGTAAAAAAGAAGTTTAAAAAAAAAAAAAAAAAAAACCCCAGGAGCAGGGACAGGGGAACCTGTTTGTGGCCTCTGGACAAGGACACCAACATGCTACTGTGTACGCCGTCCAACAGCACGCGTAAGGAGTATATACGTATCTCCCATCTGACCCATCTCCAGCAAAGCCTCGTATCCCGAGGCCCTGTCCACTGGCCCTGGGAAAGTTGCCTGTGAGGGGTGCTGGTTTCGCGCGGATCCTACCCTTCCGGCCGACGTAGACCATAGCGGCCGCCTCTGGACGAGGAAGGGGAAGAAGGGGATGGGGGGGGAGGGGGGAAGAGGCGGCGAGCTGGCGTTCCTGGTCCTGGCTCACTCGCCGCTCCCCTCCTTTGGGAAACGGTCAGTTTCGCTGGAGCCACGTTGATCGCCCGGGGCTCCAAGCCTTTTTTTTTTTCTTTTTTCTTTTTTTCTTTTTTTTTTCTTTTGGTCTTTGGTCTTTGGTCTTTTGTTATTTTGTCCCCACTATGCCATCTGCAGTGGGAATACGCCGCCGCCGCCCCTCTGCTTTATTCTTACAGCCACACCCCCTGTCTGTTTACTCTGTTATGCTCCTGTCGCTTTTGTGAATACTTTTCATTCCTATTTTTTTTTTTTTCCCCCTTTTCTTTTAGCAGTGAACATGAAGATTGTACCACTGACGCTGCGATCTTGTTTTTCTTTTGCATAGGCCGTAGATCACTGACCCTTGTGGCCGCAGAAGCGGCCTGGGCGTGGTCAGGCGACACACAGCTATACTTGAAAAGAACAGGCACAGCAAATGCAAAGAAGCCGTGGAGAAGGAAAATTTGTGGGAAGAGAGGCCCGCCCGCGCAGTCCATCCAGCCAGTCCCGTTGCTCGGTCTCCGCGCAAAAGCGCGGATGCTGCCTGAGCCGCACGCGATAGGAACAGAGCTGTGTAAGATACAACGTCGGACGGTCACGTCCTTGGGCGTCATGGCCTCTGTGCTTATATCCGGTTACAGCAATATCTCGATTGATTGTCTTTCTCCTTTTGTTTTGGAGCTGTTTGAATAAAACAAAGGCAGTAGGTACTTTTCCCGTGGCCGGGACCAAGTTAGATTAGAATTCAAAAATACTGCTTGGTCCAAGCATGCTCGAGCTTGCTAAACACAGCCTCCTATTTATAGCAGCTTTGATGCTTGTTCCTGGCCATGTCTGTTGGAGACAGAACGACAGACGATCATCGTGCGTACCCCGTACAATATATACGAATACGATTGCCCTCCGACGTCGCCCTCTGCTCCTATACCTGTTCCGGGCAGCGCCCTTGTGTCTACGCGGCCTCGTGGTCCCATACATAAGATACAACGGCACGGCGTCTCAATCGGTGCAGATGCCGGGGGACGAATAGTCTCTCGCGCTCCACGACACACGCGCAGTTCTTCCGTTTCCGCCACACAGAGCCGGACCTGCTCCCCGCGGCAACGTGGTGGCCTCTCAGTAGTCCTTCTCTGGCGGGGGACGGACAGACGAGAGGGGCAGTCACCCGCCCATGGCAGCCTGTGAAGAGGTCCTCTGAGTTGCCGGCCCCGCCAAACCAGGCCGTCCTGTCTCTTACGTATCGCTTGACCGTGCTGCAGGACGAAGCGGGGAGTGGGTGGGTGTGGGTGGCAAAGCGGCTCGTCCTCTTTTTTTTATTTTTTTATTTCCCCGATCCTAGCTGGCCTAGCCGGGCCGGCTGCGTTGTCGACGTTGTCTTGGTGCCCTACGGCATGTGCCGTGCGCGGGATGCCCTGCCTGTATCATCAGAATATGTGTGTGTGTGTGTGTGTGTGTGGAGAAGCCAGGGGGAATGCCGTATCGTCCGCGGGCTGTAAACGGGAGGGGGAGGAGGCCATTGTTTTTTTCTGGCGTATGCAGACACTCGTTTGTGTCTAAGGGGACGAGAGCAAAACTCGCGAGGAAGGATTCGTTAGCCGGGAAGACGCGTTGATCGTCTCGACGCTTGGCCGCAACGCGGTGCGGAGGACGCCAACGCATTCGTACTGGGGTCTATCTGCTTCTGGCGCTTTCCATCTCGTCTTACTCTGTCGATCCGATGCAGAGGTTTCTCAGACCTGTATCTTACGGAAAAACACGGAATAAATTCTGTATGCTGTCCTTTATCTTGCGGCTGTTGATGCATGTCAGAAGATGACTGTAAGATACAGACAAAATCAATCAATCAATCAATCAAATTAAATGAACTAATGAATTACATAGTCAGGATTCACGAGCCGACGGTCTACCAGGATGATCCCTCCAGCCGTGTTTTCTGTTACGGAAAAAGATACAGAAATGGCCCCGAGAACAGGCCAGGCCGCCAACCGGGCCAGATCGTTGCCTAAATGGGACAGAAAGCAAAAACAAGGCCCGCGTGTCTCTTCTTTTTTGGTATCCGAATTTGGTTCTCTGTTCATTCCACCTCTTCCACAGCGAATGGACGCGCAGTTGATTTTCCGTGCGCTCGTCGCTTTTATATGTCGTGATTGGCGATGGCGCACACGCAGCCCTCCGTCTCTATTGGATGCCTTTTCCAGGGACCGCCACGGCCCGGTCTGGTTGGCCCAAGTTTCTTTCGCTAGGCGGCGGCTGCGTTGGGGGCCAAAACCGACGAACAGAAGGCTGGGCACACGTCGCACGGAAGCGTGCCCGACAGCGCAACGGGAGCCGACTGGAAAGACCCAGCAGCACTGCAACGCGTGCTCGGAGGGCGATCCAACACCAGGCTCTGACAGGTGCGGAGGCGCTGCCTGATGCGACTGACTGCCCGACGGCGGCTGCAGGGGTCATGCCTGCTGGCGGGCCGGGGTCGTACTCGCACATGCTTTCCAGGTACTCCGTAGCCTCGCCCCAGCCGTGCCAGCCGTGCCAGCCGTGCCAGAGATTCATGCCCGAGGACTGACGAACAGATGAGACGTTGTATTTTTCCACAATGGTCACGCTAGACAAGGAGACAAAAAAAAAACAGAACGAGAAAGAAAGAAAAATCGAAAATAGAATAAAATAAAAATACATAAACGAGTCGAAAAATGAAGTGAAACAGTTTCTAGGTATCCTAATTCGAACAGAACTGAACTTTTATGGTACAAAGACGACAAAAATCATGAAAAAAAAAAAAAAAACCAGTACGCAACCGTCTCTTGCATTATAATGCAGAAACAAAACCAAGAAAAAAAACCCCCCCCCGTTACGAAGACGAAGACGAGCCTTCTTTCTCCTCCTTCTCGTTGGGATGTGTGGGCAGCGCCAGGTCCTCCAGCACACCGTTCGGCTTGCCGGTGCGGCCCGCCATAAAGGGGCTGTTCGGGCTCGTATGTAGGAAGAACCGGTGCGCGTCGTCGGTCAGACCGCTGTCGTCCAGGTCCGCCGCATGGCCGCCCTCGACCTCGGCCCGCTGCTTGGCGCTCTCACGCTCCTCCCACTCGGCACGGAGATCGGCCAGCTTGGCCTTGTTGTCGAGATCCGGGTTGTAGTGCTTGCCCACACCGCGCAGGCGCTCCCACATCGACAGGTGCTTCGGGTGCACGGCGATGCCGTGGTACTCGGCATCGCGACCCTCCTTGACGTAGAGCCAGCGACGCTCCTGCTCCTTCAGGTCCAGGCCGGTCGTGTCCGGCAGGAAGAGCCAGGTAAAGAACATGCCGGCCAGGCCAAACCAGGGCACGACGTAGAACTTGGTCTGCGTGTCAATGTAGTTGTACAGCACCGAGGCCAGCAGCGCACCGGCCTTGCCCATGCAAGCAGAGAAACCGTGGGCCGTGGCACGGATGGGCGTCGGAAATACCTCGCCGGCGACAAGGAAGGTGACGGCGTTGGGGCCGAACTGGTTGAAGAACGAGGAGAGGAAGTACATCGCCTGGAAGGCGTGGATGCCCTTGGAGCTGCTGTAGTACTTGTAGTGGAAAGCCGGAACAACGAACATGATGAAGCACATCAGGAAGCCGACCTGCTGCATCATCTTGCGTCCGTAGAGCTTGTTGTCGATCAAGAAGCTGGCCAAGTAGTACCCGGCCAGGGAGACGATGATGTTGCACAGATTCCACACCCAGGTGACCATGATGCTCTTGGGGTTGTTGGAGATGACGTTGATGAACTGGCTCTGGAACAGCTTGTTGCCGTAGAAGAACACATCGTTGCAGAACCAGCCGACGGCGGTGGCCAGCAGACGCCCGCCAAAGTGGCGGACGATCAGCTTGAGCGACTGGCTGTCGTAGCCCGTGACGTTGCTCTTCTTCTTGACAATCTGCAGCTGGCGCGAGGTGCTGTTGTCCATCTTGTAGGCGCGGTAGTAGACAAGCCACAGGGTGCCGACGGCCGGGAAGGCGAACGACAGGCGGAAGGTCCACTGCACAGAGGTCAGGCTGTACGGCGGGTCACCGCTGCCGTGGTGGAAGATAAGCAGCAGGATGATCAGAAGGCCCTGGTTGACCAGCTGGCCCCAGCCCTGCATGAGGAAGGCCATGGTCACCTTGCGGCCACGGTGCAGACGATCGTCGCGCGTCGACAGCTTGCCGGCACCTACAGCACTCTCCATGGAGGAGGTCGCGGTCATAGGGTATTCGCCGCCGACACCATAGCTGTAGAAGAACAGCGACCAGGCATAGCAGATGACCCAGCCCTGCAGCGTCAAGCCCCAGCTGGCCGTGAGCATCAGCAGGCCAACAAACATGATGAGGGCATCCTGGATCAAACCCCAGCGACGGCCGATCCAATCACCGATAACCTGCCGCAAACCGTTAGCATGTGTGACACAAGGCTTGTTTCTCTCCCGCACATGGACAAACGCAACGTACCCCGACGGATATCTGACCAATCATGATGCCGACAATCTCCATGTAGGACACGGCTGCGACCCAGTTCTTGCTGCACACCGTGGCCTTGCTGCCCCAGCACGTGGGCCAAGCATCGGCGAACAGGGGGGACAGGTTGCCAATGGAGAAGAGCACAAAGCCCTCCAGGCCAAGACCGGCACCGGGAAGCACCGCATTGCGGAAGTACCAGGTGACTGGGCCGAGAGGGTCGCGCTTGAACAGAGCCCAGGTCGCCTTAAGCTCCTTGGCAGCCTCCTCGTTGTTGACCTTGTTGACAAAGGAGATGCGCTGGCCCAGGGGCAGGTCCGCCCAGTAGACACCCTTATCGGTAAAGCTGTCATCTGGGTGGGTAATGTAACGGAAGATCTCACGCTCCTGCTCCTCTGTGTAGACACCCTCAGGGCCCATGGGGAATACTTCCGACTCCGCGCCAGTGGCCGGGCCATGGGGGACGGGGATCTCGCCAATGACGGCGGAATGGTGGTCGTGCTGCATGTAGGAAGACATGACGACCAAGGTGGTGGTGGGAGGAATGCCGAAGAAGACAGCACAAGAGGAGGAGGAGGAGGAGGAGGAGGAGAAAGGGTAGGTGGTCAATTAGAGGTAACGGTAGACCTGTAGCTACCGAGGGGGAGGACCTCGTTGCAAAAGAGACCGAGTTTGAAACGCTGGCGAGCAAACTGAGGAAGAGAAGCGGAAGGGGAGATAGAGGTCTTGGCAGAAGGCGTAGGTTTATAGTTTGCGGAAGGCAAAAACCACCTGACCGCTAAGATAAATTTCCTCAGCGGCGCGTCCGCCCTTTGAAATGAGTAGTTTTTGTGGAGAACTCGGGTCCGTGGTTCGTCCCGTGGCAAGACAAAGTCGTCCTACTGGGCCATGTGCGAGGAAAGAGCGACGGAGACGCCTGCAAACATGACTGTGTCCGTTTCTTCGCTCTGGCTTGTCGTGTCTTACAGCCTGCAGTTGCCGTTTTCGATGGGCCTCGGTGGGCCGTGACGCTCGCAATCCACACACGTGTGTGAAGTAAAGCTTGCCATTGGTCGAGATCTGAAGATTTTGCAACTTTTTGGCTACGGTGTAGTGCGCTAAGCGTTAGCTTGCCGCGATCCTCAGCACGGGCCACCCTCCCCATGGTCCTTCTGCTTTCAGCGCCTTGCCTTTTTGGCCGCTTTGCTGCTGGTCCCGCCAGTCTTCAACCGCGCTGCGGCCGCCTGGAACGCCTCCTCGGACGGCATGCCGCCGTCCTCTTCCTCCTCCTCTTCGGCCTCGTTGGACGGCCGCCGTTTCTTCCCGCCGTTTCCTCCCTTGCTGCCCTTGCTGTCCTTGCTGCCCTTGCCGCCCGTCTTCTCCGTTGCCCCGTACTTGGCCGCCAGGTTGTCCAGAAAGTTGCTTGCCCGGTCCTTTTGCCGACTCTGGATCAGTGCCGCCAGCCCGGCTTGGTCGTCCTCTTTTTTGCTCTTCCCCTTGCCTTTTCCTTTCACCTTGCCCTTGCCTTTGCTCCGGGCGCTGCTCTTGTCCTTTTTGTTCTCCTTGTCGGCTGAGTCGTCCCTGTCGTCGTCTTCGTCGTCTTCGTTGTCGTCGTCGTCGGTCGCCTTCTTCTTTCCAAACAGCTTGTCGTGTACGCCCAGCTCTCGGGCGTATGCCTCCGCCTCGCCACTCTCGCGGCGCGCCTTGGCGACCCGCGCACGCCGCTGCGCGTCTGTCTCATTTGTGTAGCGGGTATAGGACTTGACGGTGCCGTCGGCGATAGCGGCATCGATCATTTCGCGGAAGCGGGCGTCGTCGTCGCCGGTCGGGTCGCTCAGCATGACGGACTCGTAGACGCCGTCCATGTTGCCGCGATGGCGCGTGTACGCGGCCAGCACGTCAGCACGCTCCTCGTCGGAGGCCTTGTATGTGGCGGCAAACTTTTCAATGGCGCCGCCAGAGACAGCCTCAGCAAACGCGGCACGGTAGAAGTCGGCCCAGTTGAAGTCGTCGTCGCCGTGGCCAACGGACTCGGCTGTCGAGCCCGTCGCATCGTAGCGTGCGCGGCGCACCGGGTCCGAAAGCACGGCATAGGAAAAAGCCACAGCCTGGAACTCTTCGTGCGCCGCAGCCTTGCGCTCGTCTGGCACCTTGTCGGGGTGGCAGCGCAGCGCGGCGCGGCGGTAGGCCGTCTTGACCTGGTCGGCGGTTGCGGAGCGGTCCAGGCCCAGCGTTTCGTAGGGCTCGACTTCGGGCAGGCTGCCAGCCGAGCCAACGCTCTCGTCGTCGGAATCCATGGCGAGGCTTTGAGGAAGGTGGTCGTGATCTTCGCTTGAATAGCGAGACGCGTTGAGCGCGTAAAGTAAGTACCCACTATTTACCTCTCACACCAGCCACACTTCACTACGCCACAGGTTGACATCCCCAGGTGGCCCTTCTCACCAGCTCGTCGCAGAAACTACTTCTCTTCGTTGGTCCTGCCCCAGGCGTCGGTCTACATGCTGCCTCTTCGGCATTCAAAAGCAGGCGTGAGACTTTCTGTAGAGTCTGCCCGTCCATCGTCCTTCATGGGGGTGGTGGTGACAGTTGTGTTAGCCGTCATAAATTGTTCTGCCGTTTCCTTTTATTCCTCATCTGGCCAGAATGGGCTTTCGAGATAGTTTCGTCGCAGGCGGCACTCTCTTACGGCAAAGCATTGTCGTTAAGCATGGTCTTTTGACCCCATTGCGTCTGTTGGAAAAATATACATGTCGTATTCCATATATTTGTGACGAGCTGGGATGCTCGTCGCGGCCCTGCCGACGGAAAAAAAAAAAAAAAACGAAACAAAGGAGACCCCTTACTCACCAATCGTCCCCTCAACAAAAGGCTTCTATTCTTGGGTCAATGTGCGCGGTGTGAGTCCCTGGCCGGGCCACCGCTTCATGGACACTGCACAACCGCCAGTGTGATATGTGATCGCTGGGAAAGGGTGGTCGGTTTGCGTTCTGCCATTTTACAGGACATATATAAGAAGAGCATCTGCGCCCAGCCCCTCTCCTCTGTGGCAAGGAACAACTAACCATCTTCTTTCACAGTCGTCCACGATGCCGATACGCGCCCCTCGCAGCAACACGCTGTTCCGACTTATACCCATCGGCCACCACGCAGAAGCAGTAGTGACCGCGGAGCAGAACCAGCACTTGGTGTCGAAGCGCGCTGGCGCAGTCGGCCTGGACGTGGGCGCGGTGCCGTCGGCAACGCACGACGGCGTCACGCTGGTGACGCTGGGCCGGGAGGGCGACATCCACATTGGGTACCGGTACATTGGCCGGATCCAGTGCGCGTTTGAGGTGAATGTGACGGCCCGGACGGTGCTGTTCGTGGACCGGTCGGCCAACTACTCGACACAGGTGCATGGGCATATCCGCATCAGCCGCGAGGCAAAGGACGACAACGGTGCGGCAGCCAACGCCGTGGTGACGCCCTTTGTGGCCGGCAAGCCGCGCCGGGTCTTCGTCGGCCCCGGCATCAACCCGATCGTGGGCATGTGCGGCGCGCACCAGACGCTGCTGCAGTTCTATCTCGATTGGGCGCCCAGCGCGGAGGCCGTCCTCAACGCGCGCGTGGCCCAGGGCGCGATCGGGTTTGCCGTGCAGCCGGCGGTGGCGCCGACCGTGCAGGACACGGAGGCGGCCATGGAGGAGGCGTACACGGCCCGACTGCGGCTGCGGCTGGGGACATCGGAGCTGCGGGCACATCGGCTGGGCCGGATCGGGACGGGCTCGTTTGGCACAGTATACAAGGCGGTGGACGTCGACACGGGCAACCTGATGGCGGTCAAGGTGGTGCGGCGGGCACCGTCGCAGCCGGCAAACCAGCGGGACTGGCCCATACGCGAGGTCGCCAACCTGGAGAAGAGCCAACATGTCAGTTGTTGCCCCGATCCCACCCACTCCAGCGTGTTTGCTGTCTTGCTGACAAGATAGCCCTGCGTCGTGCAGCTGCTGGGGACCCGGAACTGGCACCGCAACGAAGCCGAGATCTTTCTCGGCCTCATGGACGGCTCGCTGGAGCACCTGGTCCGGAAGTGGCCCCTCGTCATGACTCCAGACCGCCAGAGGCCGCCACCGCCGCCGCCGCCGCCGCCGCCGCCATTTGAGTCCGTCGTGGAAGAGATGCTGCACCAGATGCTGCAGGCGCTCGACGCGCTGCACACACACCGCCTGGTGCACCGCGACGTGAAGCCGGCCAACATTCTGTATGCGATCCGCGGAGGCGAGTTCCGCTTCCGGCTCGGAGACTTTGGCCTCAGCTGCACCGAGGGCTGGGCCACCTCGCGCGGCGGCACGTGGCTGTACCTGGCGCCCGAGTCCGCCGTCGGCGGGGGCAACGCGGCTGCGCAGACGACGCACAAGGCCGACGTGTGGTCGCTGTACGTGACGGCACTGTGGACGACCGACTATGACGGGTTCCGCGGGTTTGCCGCGCATTGTCAGCACCGCAGCGGCGGCCGCGACGACCTCGCCATCGCCGCCGTGCAGAAGTGCGTGCTGCGGCTGGCCGCCCCCGGGGCTGGCGGCACATTGGAGAGCCTGCGCGAGATGGGCGCCAAGCATCCGGCGACGCGGGCGTCGGCGGCGCAGATGCTGGTCAAGCTGTTTGACGGCGAGGGCCTGTCGACGCCGCGTCGAGACGTGCCGTCGCTGGGCGCAGCGCAGACGACGGGGCGGCCTTTTTCGGGTGCTTCTGCGGCATCGTCGGCAGTCGGGTTGGGGATCTTTTCAAATCAATTTGCGCCATCGCCGGATGCCGGGCCGGAGTCCTCGGGTCTTTTTGTGACGTAGGCGGCAGCGGGTCGATGAAAAGCTGGTCCTTTTCTTGTCGGTCTCTTCAAAAA
This sequence comes from Ceratocystiopsis brevicomis, assembly GCA_002778105.1. NCBI lineage: Eukaryota > Fungi > Ascomycota > Sordariomycetes > Ophiostomatales > Ophiostomataceae > Ceratocystiopsis > Ceratocystiopsis brevicomis. The sequence goes on from PCDN01000007.1 coordinate 116,147, forward strand.
TTTTGTCCTTCGTCTCTCTTTCCTCTTTTCGTTTCGTGTGCTAGCCCCACTTTGGCAACATCCTCACCATGAACGACCCCAACCCGCCCGCAGATACAGACACCCTGGCCCTCGCGCCCGGCGACCACGCGGCCTACCTGCGGTACGCACTTTCCCTGGCGGAGAAGTCGCCGCCGCGGCCGTCCAACTTCCGCGTCGGCGCCGTGCTCGTGGATGCGGCGCGCAACGCGGTGCTCGCGACGGGCTTCACGCTCGAGCTGCCCGGCAACACGCACGCGGAGCAGTGCTGCCTGGCCAAGCTGGCGGCGCAGCACGGCGTGGCGGAAGAGGCGCTGGCCACGCTAGACACGGCAACACTGCCGCCGCAGCTGGCGCTGTACACGACGATGGAGCCGTGCTCCGTGCGGCTGAGCGGCAACGAGCCGTGCGCGCAGCGGGTGGTGCGGCTAGCCAGGGCCAGCCACAACGACCACAGCGCACAACGCCGCAAGATCACCGTCTACGTCGGCGTGTCCGAGCCCGACACGTTCGTGGCCCAAAACACGGGCCGGCAGACGCTGGCAGCGGCGGGCGTGGACGTGGTGCACGTGCCGGGGCTGGAGACGGCGATTCTGGCAGTAGCGACGGCGGGGCACACCCCTAAGAAGGAAGGCGCTTGACAGGTCGTGTTGGGTACAGATACAGTCATACAGTCTATCGAGGACGGCGCACCGTGCAGGATGCCGCCGTAGCCCTGCGGACAGCAGGTCATACACAAGCCGCTGACCCCCTTTCCTTCCCTTTCTGCTGCTGCCCCCCC
>PCDN01000007.1:116970-133796 GCA_002778105.1 Ceratocystiopsis brevicomis
CCCCCCCTTTTTTTTTAAATCTGCTCCCCCTCCAGAATGGGCTTCGCCTCGTCCGTCTGCCACCAGCTCACGCCCGGCTGGCCCGGAAAGGCGAAGCGGTCCATGCTCTCGGCCTTCATCTCGACGCTGTAGCCCGGCTCGGTCGGCGTGGTGTAGTAGCCGTCGCGGATGACGGCCGGGTGCAGGAAGTGCTCGTGCAGGTGGTCGACGTACTCGAGCACGGAGCGCTCGCCGCTGACGGCCACGTAGTCGATCGTGCTCAGGTGCTGCGTGTACTCGGGCAGGCCGACGCCGCCCGAGTGCGGCACGATGGGCACGCGGAACTTGCGGGCCAGCAGCAGCACGGCCAGCACCTCGTTGACGCCGCCCATGCGACAGGCGTCGATCTGGCACACGTCGATGGCGCCGGCCTGCAGCAGCTGCTTGAACACGACGCGGTTCTGGCACATCTCGCCCGTGGCCACGCCGATGCCGTACGGCCGCAGCGCGTCGCGCACCGCCTTGTGGCCCAGCACGTCGTCGGGCGACGTCGGCTCCTCGATGAACCACGGCTTGAACTCGCGCAGCTGCTCCATGTACGCCACCGCCTCCGGCACCGACCACACCTGGTTGGCGTCGACCATCAGCACGTTGCCGCGGTCGTAGCCGATCACGTTGCGCGCAATCGTCAGCCGCCGCCGGTCGCGCGCCACGTCGCCGCCCACCTTGAGCTTGAAGTGCCGGTAGCCCTTGCTGAGCGTGTCCTGCAGCAGTGCCTCCATCTTGTCCTCGCCGTACCCCAGCCAGCCCGCCGACGTCGTGTACGCCGGCACCGCCCGGTTGCGCTCCGCGTCCGCAATGCGCGCCGCCTTGCCGGCCGCCGCCTCTGTCAGTAGCGCCACCGCATCCTCGGGCGTCAGCGCGTCCGTGATGTACCGGAAGTCGATGCACCGCACAAACTCCTCGGGCGTCATGTCCGCCACGATCCGCCACACCGGCTTGCCCAGCACCTTGGCCCACAGATCCCACAGCGCATTGACCACCGCACCCAGCGCCAGATGGATCACGCCCTTCTCCGGCCCGATCCACCGCAGCTGGCTGTCGTTGACCAGGTGCCGCCACGTTGCGCCCCAGTCGGCCACCAGCGACTGCAGCGTGCGGCCGCGCACGCGCGCCGCCACGTAGCGGATGGCTTCACAGACGAGGTCATTTCCGCGACCAATGGTGAACGTCTGTCGTTTTCCATGGTCAGTGCATGCGCTGGGGCTGGGTTAATGGAGTTTGGGACCGGGAAAACTGCTCACCATCCCGTGCCCCGAGTACTCCGAGTCCGTCTCGAGAATGCAGTATGCCGACGAGTAATCGCCGGCTGCGTTCATCGCGTCAGACCCCGTCTTGTCGAGCGAGGTTGGGAAGCGCACATCGCGCGTGACGAAGCCGGTGATGGTGATGTCAGGCATTGTGGTGAGGGGAAGGGAAAGAGGTGAAGGAAAAGGAAAAGGAAGGGAAAAAAAAAGAAGAAAAAGAAAAAAAAAGACGAGAAAAAAAGGGAACGACACAGAAGACCAAAACCAAAAATCAATTCATAGTCAGACACCCTTTATACTTCTCGTCATTCATCAACCCACACTGGCCGCGTCGTCGTTCCTGGGCTATAATCGCATGCTGCCCGCGCTGTCCGCCCGCCCGTCGCGGGGTTCGCGCTCCACCCGCGCCACGCCCTCTGATTGATGGGATAATTATCCGCTCGGTTTAGGCAGTTCCGTCAAAAGTCACTGCGCCTGTCGTTTGTTCTAGACATTCTCGACACGGCAGGCATGAATTCTGCTCGCGCGACTGTGGGAAGAGGCCTCATGCCTTGTCCCGCAGCCGCGCCAGTGCAGCCGCCACGCCATCGCTGAGCTGTTCTGCTGGTGCGGCGGGCATTTGTGGCCCGGCCGCCGTGTCGCCGTTGCCGGGTCCGTCGCCGGGTTTTTCGGCTTCGGCCGTCGACCCGGCCGTCGTCTTTTCGCCGCCACCGGTAGCCGCCGCTGCCGCCGCTGCCGTTGCTGCTGCCGCCACTGCCACAACCGCGTCTGGCATATCCCGCGCTGGCACCCGCCCCAGCGGGATTGCCTTGTCCAGCAGGTCCAGCCGGCTGTTGAAGACCGCGTCCGTTGTGTCGTCGCCCCCGCCGCCGCCGCTACTGCCACCGCGGGTGGCGGTGCTGCTCCCATCCTTCCGCCGTGCCCCCCTGCCCCGCATCGTCGAACCCTTGTGCACCCGAAACGGCGCCGTCACCGCCCGCCGCCACGCCTGGATCTTGCGCTCGCCCCAGCCCGTCACCAGCGCCAACTGCTCCGGCTCCGCCTGCACCGCCCGCCGCAGGCTGCCAAACGCCCCGACCAGCGCCACCGCGTCCGCCTTGTGGATCGCGCGCGGCACTGTCGCAAAGCGCACCAGGTGTTCCGCGTACGCGCTGCCGCTCCCGCTCCCACCACCGCCGCCGGGCACACCCCCCCGGATCGCCGCAAAACTCGTCGCGTGCTCATATGTCTTGTACAGCTCCAGGTAGCGCGCCGCCTCCGCCGCCGACCAGCACAGCACCAGCGTCAGCTTGTTGACCAGCGCCGTCTTGGCCAGCTCCCGCAGCACCTCCTCGTGGTTCTCAATGTCCACCAGCGCCAGCAGCACCCGCAGCCGGTACGCGCCGCGCAGACCCCGGAACCGCGCAAAAATGTACTCCGGGTGCAGCCGGTGGTACTTGAGGCTCAGAAACAGCGCGCCCGCCGTCGCCCCCAGCCCGTAGTCCGCCACGATGTCGCTGTATTCCCACGGCACCGTCCGCAGCTGCGCCAACACCGGGTTGCCGCGCTGCCGCGGCGACACCAGGATCGTCGACCCGGACGACGGCACTGCTGCCTTTGCCTTGGCCGGTGATGTTGTTGTTGTCGGCAATGCTGCCCCCACTCCCCCAGGCAATGCCTGCGGCGTCGGTTGCACTATTCGCTGCGGTGTCGGCTGCACGATGCGTTGTGGTGTCGGCTGTTGGACGCGTGCTACTGGTGCCGGTGCCGGTGCCGTCACGTGGACGTCTGCCGCGGCCAGCGCGGCCAGAAATTCGGGGTCAGCACCAAACTCGTCGTCGTCCATCGTCGCTGGCCTTTGAGGTGATACGCTGCGTGGCTGTTACGAGGAGAAAACACGATGGATAGCCAAAACGGCTCTTGACGTCAGATCGGCCGTCTCACGCACGTTCTCTACATCGATTGGCCCATTGCTGGATTTTATGGGTCTCACGACAAAGCGAAGAAGACAAAACAAATATTATCGACTATTCATTTACCTGATCTTCCTGGTCTATCCAAGTCCATCAATATGCTCTACTATCTAGTGCCACCAGCTGATCCGTTTTCTGTATTATCCACCTAGTCGTCCCATCCTGTCCAAGCCATCCTGTCCAAGTTGTCGTAAGAAAGTTGTCCCGTCATCGAAAACAGAAAAAAACGTCAAAAAAAAAAAAAAAGGCAACGCTTGTCTACGCCGCATCTGAATCGTACTCGCTCTCGCTCGCGTAGCTGTTGCGTCTACGTCCGATCCCGCACCCCCGCTTGTCCTTCGACGAGGCCCCCGTCATGTTATCGTGCATCCGGTACAGCGCCCGCAGCCACAGGTCAAACATGGCCTCGATCTCATCGCAGCGCAGAACTGCCTTGTCTGAGCGGCGGTCCCGGCGGCTGCGCCGGCCGTCAACTCCTCCGCTGTCTTTAGCGTTGGCCTGGGCCTCAGCCACCAGCTGGTCCCGCAGATGCTCGTACGCCTCGATCATCACCAGAATCTGCAGCGCCGAGCGCGGCTCGCCCCCTGCTTCGCCATATGCTTTCTTCTGGCGCCCATGCGTGTATCCTCCATTGGTTGCTTTGCGCGGCCCAGCACGCCCAGCAGGACGCTGGCCCATGGCCGATGAGAGCTCGCGTGTCAGCATGTCGAGCGAGATTTGCAGACTGAGATTTTCTGCCTGCGGCGGTGGCGGTGTGTAGGACTCGTCGCAGCTGTGGTGCTGTTGGTGCTGTTCCCTGGAAAGACAGGACAGACACCAGGGTTGCAGCTTGTCTCCAGTGTAAGCTGACGCGGCCGCCCGGGGTTTGCGCTCTGCCGTTCCTGGCGTGGTGCTGCGACTGTCGTGTCTGCTTTGTGGGCGGCCAGTCGTGAGAGGCGAAGGACAGTACTCGTCTGTGCCAGCCTCAGATTGGGCATCCATGTACTGTGAGCTGCGCGATGCGAGTAAGGCCCGGTATTCCTCTGCGATGCACTCAATGCTAGACCGGGACTTTAGCAGTGATAGCTCGGCCAAGGTAGTAGGCGGCGCCACCTGGGAAATCGAGGTCAACCGGGGCGGGCACGGTGAACGCAAAGAGCGCGGCGAGCGCGGCGATTGCGGTGGCGTCTGCATGCCGCTGGTGTTCACGTTCTGAGCGCTCTCAAGCTGGCCGATGGCGTACACGGGCGTCTTGACCTTGCGGCGCGCTTGCGACGGCGCAGACGAGACCACCGACGTGGCCGCCGATGCCAGTGAGTAAGGCGAGAGAGACGAGCACGACGAATCGGGCGCCGCTGGGCTGTTTTTGTTCGTCTTGGCCGGATGGTTCACCTCCGGAGGCATCATGGGGGAGTCATCAATGCTGTTCCGCCGGCATTGGTGGGCCGGCGAGAAGGGGGACGACTTCGCTGCGAAGCTGTCATTTGGGCAGCTTGAAGATGACGATGCAGGTGGCGAGGGCGGCAGCATGCTGTTGTTGTATGCAAGCGAGAACGGCAGTGTCGACATGGACGACATGGGTCCAGCCGAATGGGTGGACGACGTGGGCGACGACAGAGCAGTCGATGAACCACTCGATGAGTTGACCGACGAGCTAGCAAACGAGCTGACAGACAATGTCGACGCAGCGGACGAGACTAGAGTCGGACAGTGTGCCGCCATTGACTTGTGGAAAGCGTTGGATGACCGCGGTGGGTACGAGTGCTTGCGACCCTTATCTGCCGATGGCGAGGCCTCATTTTGCTGCGAATGCCGGTAGGGGCGGTGAAACTGGGGCATCTGCTGCGGGGGTGTTACCGGAGAGGGCGGCAGAACTGTCGTCTGTGGGGTCTGCGGCGGCTGCGACGAGGCTGCTGATTTGGAATTGCTGCTGTTGCCATGAAAGCTCTTCCGTCGACTCGCTCGCTCGTGCGCCTCCAGACACTGCAGTGTGCGGGTCTGGGCGGCGGCCCGGGCGGCCTTCTCCTGCTCGCGGACGGCATGCAGCTCGGCACTCGACGCGACGTGGATGCTGCCGGTGCCAGCACTTGCTGCACCAACTGCAGGCCCCGGTACCACTGTAGACATGGGCCGCCCCCGCCCATCTTTGGCGGCGTTGACAGCCGCGTTGGGTTCCTGGGTGCGGCTGGCCGACCGGGACCGGAACGACGCAATGCGGCCGAGGCTCGATGAGCGGAAAAAGGACACTGGCCGGCCCTCGCGGCTCGAATGACTATTCTCGTCCGAGCTGTTCCCATCGCTTGCCGAGTTGGATGGTGGCGTAGGGTCGTACTTGGTCGACAGGAACGAGTTGTCCCCGGGCACTTTGACGATTTGGACGCCGCCGGCATCCGATGTGTTAAAATCGATGTTGGTTTGTTTGGAAACCTTTTGGAGCTTCCGCCGGAGACGAGGGGCATTCTCTGGGCCAACCGTGGGTTCCTGCCGGAATCCAAAGAAACCAGATATGCTCCTACGACGCTCCGTCGTCGCCATGGTGAGCGCTTGGAGGGGGCTGGCGTATGGAACGAGTGTTGGAGACAGCAATAAAAAAGAAACAAGACGAAGAACAGGCTGAGGGTATAAGATGAAGAGAAGAAAAAAGACGACGATAGGGGCGGGACTGCCACAATAAAAAGACTGTGAGCGATAGCTATCAAGATGTGGTGGGGCAACACCAACCTTCTTGATTGTCGACTTCGTAATGGCACTTTTGGTGCTGGCACGATCTAGTGAGCTTTCTTAGTGAGGTCATAGGCCATGGGCTATGGTGATGGAGGGTAAAAATAAAAAGTGGCAGCGACGCTAGGGATGCAGTCGAGGAAAAGTGCGTTGAGAAGTCCTCGTATTCGACCTGCAGAAGCTTCGCGAGCCAATGCGAGCTGCAGGCCGTGCAGCTAATACGATGTGTGCATGGGGGTGGTGGCGGGAGGTGGAGCGTATACAGACTGAGGAGGGGGGAAGCAAAAGGCGGAGGTGGGAGGGAGGAAGGTCGCGACGATTTTGCGATGCACAGTATTTTCCGACACAGCGCCCGGAATACAGGAGCAAGGGCAGAAAGGGAAGGGGCTCACATGTGCAGGCAGGCCTGTTATCAGGAAGGCGCGGAGATGCACTGCTGGAAAGTCACACAGTGGAGGAAAGTCGCTAGGCGATCGCTAAGAAAGTGCTTATGCAGTCAGCTTGGTGTGGCAAGTTGCCTTGCCGAGCTGAAAACGACGAACTACGAGTATTACATGTATCCTACAAGTGATTCTTTCGGTGTGCCTGCCAGTTGTGTCTGTCTGCAAGGTTTGCTTGCTTTGGTGCGGCTTTTTGTTGTCTCGCTTCTCTTCAGTCCCGCAGCTCGTGTTCCATTGTCATTCCAGCCACAGGGTGCAGGAAGAATACGAATGCGCGACGACTGGGAGGGAACGAAATACGAGCAAAAAGAAGAGAGCAAACGTCGCATCGAAGACGAGGTGCAGCGGTCGCTGGTCGTTCTTCTTCGCTTACACCGCTGGAATGCGGCGACTGCACAACGGCCCGTGTTTTGAACTGGAATGCTGTGCCCCGGATCTGTCAACGAAATGCAGAGGGAGCATCGATCGAGTTCTTCCGTAAAATGAAGCAAAAATAGAACAAGCAACGGGCAAAACCCCCATAATATCCATCACGGTGGCTGGTCTGTGCCAACCCAACCACCATCTTTTAGCGATCGGCACTGGCCTGGAAGGAACCGGTGGAGCCGGCCCAACACGAGCAGCAAGAGAGCCCGCTCTGCTGCAGTCGATACGACAGAGGCTCCTGCCTTTTTTTTTTTTTCTGAAGTTTTGCCACGGGACGGAAAGAAAGAGCGGTGCAAAAGCTGGGAGGCTCTGTGAAAATCTGGCGCCCATATTTCCTGCCTAGCTGCCGTTTTCTTTATTTCTTCGACGGCTGTATTTATTGACAGCTGCAGCCAGCCGCCTCGGGGAAAGGCTACCATCGTCTCTTTTAATCTTTGTTCCAACCCGGTCATACCAAACAAACTTACATATCTTACACATCATATGGTCTACCATGTCGCACAGCAGCAGCCCGAGGTTGTCACCTGTACGCCCCTCAACTCTGCCCTGTCCCACGTTCCGGACATCTACCCCTTGTTTCGCCTGCAACGGTAATCAGCCTTCATTTGACACTTCTGCGGCCATGATCCGATAGAAAACGGGGGGCATGTTTTATGACGATGCATGCCACACAGCAGACCGCCGTCGGAGCTGCCTTGGCCCTAATCAACAGCGCGGAGTACCTCAAGCAGAAGCACTCCCGGGATAGGGGACATTGCTTCGTCTATCCAAGTCGTGACGTAGGCATCGAGATATATCGCGTGGGTTACGCATGGCTTCCCGCGCACCGCTGAAACCGGCAACTAGGCCCGCGTGGCAGCTCGAGACGGCACACCCTGGGTGGCAGCGACGCAACCAGGGTCTGTCTGGGTTACGACCTCCAGCAAGCAATTTCCCGTTCGCGCACCCCTTCTTTCCGGGAGCCTTTCTCGAGAACAATGGCTCTGCGCTGTTTCTTTCTTCGATCGCCTTTGATATTCACGCTTTTCCTCGTCGTATCTTACTGTGCGAGCAACACATTCGATGTTCACCACCCTCTCCATGGCTCGCCAATCTCGCGCTCCACGGACTCAGCAGCGGCAGCAGCAGCGGGGCCATTGGCTCATGCTTTTGTTCACCGCCGCCACCGTGCTGCCCGCGCGCGCCACCAACTTTACTATTGCTAACGGCCAGATATACACTCCCGGTTTTGCCATCGTGGATGCGCCCCAGCCAGGCTCACCAGAAGGCGGTGGTGCGTTGTCTCGTTGCCTACCACCTTTTTTGCTTCATGCGCTGACAAGTCCTATAGATTACCTCCAGGTGGCTCTCGATATCACGGCAGATGGCCAGCTTCCGCAGCCGGAACAGCTATCCAGCGACAGCCCGAGTCAGATCTACAACATCACGTTGTTCCTGTACAGCTACGAGACGCAGCACAATTTCACCATTAGCAACGGTACTGCCACGGCCTTCAATGCCAGCCTAGGCCCGGTGCTGGACCAGGAGCCCGGCAGCACGGTCAAGCATGTCAACTGGGTGTGGCCCGCCTGTCTGGTGGACGATGACAGTGCACGGGGGGCTTACAATGTACGCTTTGCGGTTGTTGTCGTAACCGTTGTCGTTTTCAGAGGCTGACTCCACTTGCAGATCTCCATCCGCCAAAACTTCCGGCTCAACAACGTCGACCACTACACCATCTTCGACCTGCCCATCTCCGTCACCAACGAGATTCCCTTCTCTTCCTCGGCTTCTTCTTTCCCCGGTGGCTTGCGCCCAGACTGTGCTGCCTTGGACAATCCGCTGCTCACGCCAGGCGAGATCAATGCTACGGCCACCGCCGACGCCGTGGGCGGCGTGCTGTTCGCGCCCGGAAGCGCCACTTCAGTCGACGTCAAGACTAGCAGCGATGCCTCGGGCCCTGGGCTTGGCAGCGGCGGGCACCCGGCTGCGGATGCGCGCAGCCGGTTTCTGTGCGCGCTGCGGTGGCTGGCGGCGGTCGGGTCCGGGCTGGTGCTGCTCCTGTAGACGAAACCGGCCGGCGCATGCCGTTTTACGCTACTCCCCTCTCTCCCCTCCCCTCCCAGTCTTCCGCTGTCGGCGTTATGCCCGGCGATTGGGCTCACACAGCCGTGCTCACCGACATAATTAGTAAAGACCGGCCGTCACCTGGAGCCATAAACGACGGTGACCCGCTTAAAAATGGGCTGATGTTTTTTTTTCTTAGGGGCTTTTCACCTTCTGGTGTTTTTTTTGCGCTGAGAGCCCCTGGCGTTCCTCGCTCCTGGGAAGTGCGATAATGACGAGTGACGATCTAACGAATGCCCCCACCGGGCCTGCCAATGGCCGGCCGCCATTCTGCTAGAAATCAGACCACATCTAGCCATCAGTCGATCTCTAGTTGAACCCAATGGACCCCAGAACGTGACCAAGAAGGTGCCTCGTACGGCGGCACCGTTGACGAACGAACGGTCGCAATCGACATTCTCGTTGCTTACTTTTCTTTATCTATTCTGCGAATCTTTCTTCGTTTCATCCAGAAAACCTCGCAGGCCCTCCCTCCTCCTTCTGACACGTCCTTGTTTCCAAGTCTACAGTCTCGTGCCACTTCTCCCCGTGTCTGATGACACCAATATCGCTCCAACCCTTGCCGAACCCCGTGCCGGCCTTGCAAGACACTCTGCGTCGCGCTTCGCGTAGGACGATCGACGACACCGCCTTGGCCGTTCCTGCCCATACAGTCCATTTGCCGTCTTTTTACTTAGCTCCTTTTCTTCTTCTCGCTTTCCGTCTTCTGTCCGTTATCGGTTGGTCCTGCTCTTCTTGTGCTTCTCTCTTTGGGCTTCCTTTTCTCGTCTTCTGTTTGGCACAGTCTTTCCTCACTTCTTCACCTCACGATAGCTCGGCAATCCGCACTAACTAGACTCGGAGCTATCGTTTTATCTTCCGACTACGTAACGAAACTGTCTTTTTTTTTTTCTTTTCTCATCACCCTCTTCTACCAGCCTCTTTGCTACCGCCCAACTTCACAAAAGAATACAAAAAGGGTTTATACGAACCCTTCTTTCCCCAACAAACACCCTGAACCGGCCACTTGTGCGCAAAACCCTCCCCAGAGCAAAGCGCCTGTCCTGGCTCCGTTATCGGTCATGTCGCCGGCCAGCCCCAAGGCCACCACTATCAAGGGGACAGAGGAGTCCGCTGGCACGGACGTCCAGATGGAGAATGCCCCCATGACCGCTGCGGCATCCATGACCGCCGACGTTGTCGATCCGCTCACAATGCTGCGTAGCATACCAGAAGCCCCGCAGGTCTGCCAGGTCTGCATTGTCGGCGCCGGTCCGGCCGGCATGATGACGGCATCCAACCTCGCGCGGTTTGGTATAAAGGTGCAGGTCATCGATGATCGAGCAGATCCGACTCCGGTTGGCAGGTGCGTGCTAATGTTTCCGAGAGCCTTGCAGCATACTGGGGACTATACTAATGCCCTCTCAGAGCGGATGGACTGCAACCCAAGACGATCGAGACATTCCGGCAGATGCGCCTAGCCGACCCGCTCCTTCAACGGGGGGTGCGTGTATACGACATTGCTTTCTGGCGCGGCACGCCCGACGAACCATTGCACCGTCTCGGCCGTGAAATCCACTACCCTCCCGTCATCGATGTGCTGGACCCCTACATCTTGCTGGTGCACCAGGGTATGGTCGAAAACCTTTTCCTCGAGGACCTAAAGAAGCGTGGCCTCGACGTGCGGCGAAACACCGCCTTCGAGTCATACAGTGTTTGCGATCTAGACGATAAAGCCGGTGCTGGCCCGCTTCAGGTCAACTGTCGTGCCAATGTAACCCAGGATCGGAGAACATTGTTGACACAATATCTTGTTGGCTGTTCGTCCCCCCCCCGCTCCTCCTCTTCCGCGTTGTTGCGGGTGAGCGTGTGTGCGAGAGAGAACAGACATCTAACTTGCCTTCGTTGTATATAGGTGACGGTGCGCACTCGAAGGTCCGCAAAAGCATCCCTGAGGCCAAGCCAGTCGGCATGTCCCAGCCTGCCATGTGGGGTGTGTTGGACGGCGAACTGGACACCAACTTTCCCGATATCTGGTCCAAGACGCTTGTGTATCAGCAGGATCTTGGATCGATTCTCATCATTCCTCGGGAGCGGAACATGACTCGGCTCTACATCGAGCTGAAGAGCGGCTCTAAGGGAGGCCCGCGCGAGCGAGAACTAGGCCAGGAGTTCGTTATGAACCGTGCTCGCGATATTATGGCCCCGTTCCGCGTGGGGTGGAAGTACATCGAGTGGTTCGGTCGCTACCAGATCGGCCAGCGGGTGGCCAGCCGCTTCTGCGACAACCGCCAGCGCGCCTTTCTGGCTGGTGATGCTAGCCACACGCACTCGCCCAAATCGGCTCAGGGCATGAATACGTCCATGCACGATGGCTGGAACCTGGCGTGGAAGCTGAACCTGGCAGTGCGGGGTCTCGCCAAGCCAGTGCTGCTCGCCAGCTACGAGGAGGAACGCCGGAAAATTGCTTTGGATCTGGTCAACTTTGATTATGAACACGCCAATCAGATTGCCGGCGGAGACGCCATCGCGCTGTCCGAAAACTTCAAGACAAACGTCCGATTCATCTCGGGCATTGGTGCCGAGTACGCCGAGAACGCACTGAACATGTTTGAGGAGAAGAAGACTTCTTGGGTTATGGGCGATGCGCAGCCAGGCCGTCTGCTGCCCCCGGCCAAAGTGTCGCGGTATCTTGATTCAAATCCGGTCGACATCCAACTGGACATCCCGATGCTCGGCCAATTTCGCATCTACCTGCTTATGTGGGATGTGCACCAGTCGCACGTCTTTCTCGAAACCTTTTGCAATGCCATCTCGGCACCGGACTCTCTGGTCAACCGCCTCTCCGCCGCGGCAAAAATTTCCTACGGACTGCAGCCCCGTCTTCCGGCCCCAGAAGACATATACTCCCGCCCAGAACGCTACACGACCGTTAGCAACCTGTTTACATTTGCTTTGATTAGTATGTACTCATTTTTTTAGCGGGCATTCTGTCGTAGGCACTAACGATTGTACCAGCTACGATGCCAAAGAGCGATATCGAGATCGAGGACCTACCGCCCCTATTGCAGAACAGCCGGTGGACGTTCTACCTCGACGACGTGCCGGAACTAGACACGCGACACACTCTGTGTACTAACAAGTGGTTGGGAAATCTTGGCCCGGGCGAGGTGGCGATTGTCAACGTGCGCCCGGATGGGTATGTGGGCTCAGTCAAGCGCTGGGATTCCAGCCTTGACGAGTCTGGGGTGGAGGCGGCAAAGTGGCTGGATAAGTACTACGGCCGTTTCCTGGCAGTCCCCAGCTGAAGAACCCAGGTTTCCTACGGATGCGGCCTTGTATCTTTGGGACACTTTCAGTCTGCACGCGCCTCGGTTAAGCTGTTTGGATAAGCAGCACAACAGATGGGGAGACATGACCTGCTTGGAGCACACGAAGAATCGCTTTCCATGATTGACAGCACGGCGTTTGGGGATTTATGAGCTTCTTTCTAGCTACGAGTACGGACTTAGACGAGTACACCTATATGGGGGCTATTGACGAGCCCTCTAGGAGGGCTATTAACGAGTACTTGCGAGGGCTGTTGACGAGTCCTCGTTTGGTCCACGCTGGGAACGCGCTGGTTCGCATTGTTCCCGTTTGGCGTCTTTGTCTGGGGGCACTTTGTCTGGGGGCACTTTGTCTGGGGGCAGCCAAAGCCGTTTCCGGAGCTGCCCCGACGCCAGAGTGCACCGGTGCCTGAAGCGGCTCCCAGTATCTTACAGCCTCGTTCCAGCACGAGATCCAAATAATATGAAAGACTGTGTGTGGTCTGTGTGTGTAGCCTTGGCGGCGGAGTCGGAATAGGGGCGAGATTGAGCGATAGATAGCCCACCACGGCAACGACTAGCCCAACCTCAACAAAATGAACAGCGCGGCACGATCCTTCCTTCCGTTTGTAGGCCAGATCATTTGCCTCTTTCGGCTGACAGTGAATCGCACGAGTGGCCATCTACTGTGTACCGCAAGATGTATGAGTGATCGCGGCCTGACCGCTGTCTGGATGCTGTATTCGTGCGACTAATAACGCAGCTGCTGCGTTATCCGCACGGTGTGCAGTGGATCCCTAGCATGTGCTGCCCTCGCTGGGCCAGGCACCTCGCTACGACGTGGGGCAAGAAAATGGCGGTGTGAACGGCGCCATTCAGATTAGGTCGAACAATGAAAGAAACAGAGGCCGTAACAAAGACGGCGGGATAGACGACTGCCTGAGCTATCTGGCGAGCCCACAAGCCTGGCGCCATCTTCTTCTCGTGCTCCACCAATTTCCTTCCCCCCCCCCTTTAATACCAGCAGCTCCCTTTCCTTTCACTCCATCTTGGCGTTTTCACACCTCTCCCAGACTCTCTCGCAGCCTTCCCCTTGTTTACTTACCCGTTTCACGCTGCCTCCATATCCCGTACCCCTTTCCACCATGTCGGACCGCCCGCAGAACATTGGCATCAAGGCCATTGAGATCTACTTCCCCTCTCAGGTTGGTTCATGCACAGGCCCGCGTCCCTGCAGCGGGATGTCTTACTGCCCCCCCCCCTACCCTGCTGACGTTCAACAACACAGTATGTCAAGCAGGACGAGCTTGAGAAGTTTGACGGTGTCAGCACCGGCAAGTACACGATTGGTCTCGGCCAGACCAACATGAGCTTCTGTGACGACCGCGAGGGTGAATACTGGATCCCCCCCCTCCCCCCCTTGCCCCACTCTCCTGCACACGGAGAGGTATGAGATGCATTTGCTGATCTTTCCTGCTCTGCAGACATCTACTCGTTCGCGCTCACGGTCACCAAGAACCTGCTGGCCAAGTACAAAATCGACACCAACTCCATTGGCCGCATCGAGGTCGGCACCGAGACGATTCTCGACAAGTCCAAGTCGGTCAAGTCAGTGCTGATGCAGCTCTTTGGCGACAACACCAACGTTGAGGGCGTGGACAACGTCAACGCCTGCTACGGCGGCACCAATGCCGTCTTCAATGCCGTCAACTGGGTCGAGTCCAGCGGTTGGGACGGTCGCGACGCCCTGGTCGTGGCTGGCGACATTGCGCTGTATGCCAAGGGCAACGCCCGGCCGTCGGGCGGCGCCGGTGCCGTGGCCATGCTGATCGGCCCCAACGCGCCTGTTGTCATCGAGCCGGGCCTGCGCGGCACCTACATGCAGCACGTCTACGACTTTTACAAGCCCGACCTGGCCAGCGAGTACCCGTACGTCGACGGCCACTACTCTGTCACCTGCTACATCCGCGCCCTGGACGCCAGCTACCGCGCCTACAACGAGCGCGAGAAGGCTCAACTGGCGCGTGCCAACGGCAACGGCACGAAGCCCGCTGCCGACGGGCTCGACCGCTTCGACTTCTTTGCCTTCCACACGCCCACCTGCAAGCAGGCGGCCAAGTCGTACGCGCGCCTGCTGTACAACGACTACCTGGCCAATCCGGACCACGCCGCGTTCGCGGACGTGCCGAAGGAGCTGCGCGACGTGCCCTACGAGCAGTCGCTGACTGACAAGGTGATCGAGAAGACCTTTATGGGCCTGACCAAGAAGCGCTTCCAGGAGCGCGTCAGCAGCAGCATCAATGTCGCCACCAACTGCGGCAACATGTACTGCGGCAGCGTCTGGGGCGGCCTTGCCAGCCTGCTGTCTCTCGAGACCCCTGCCGCGCTCGAAGGCAAGCGCATCGGCCTCTACAGCTACGGCTCCGGCCTTGCCTCGAGCTTCTGCTCCTTCCGCGTGCGCGGCAGCACCGAGGAGATGCACCGTGTCCTGGACATTGCGGCGCGGCTGACTGCGCGTCGTGCCGTGCCGCCGGAGACGTACGATGCGGTAGGCTTTTCCCCTCCACCCCTGTTGGTAACCACCTGGCTAACAGTCATTTGTACAGATGTGCGAGCTGCGCCACAAGGCCCATCTGCAGAAGAACTACAAGCCAGCGGGCGAGACGGCCACCATTGCCAAGGGCACCTACTACCTGGAAGAGGTGGACGGCATGTTCCAGCGCAAGTACGCCATCCAGGCATGAAGCGGCGGGTTCGGTGTTGCGGGTAGCATGAGGTTATGTGGCATCACACCATAAAGAGGAAAAGAGAAAAGTCCCTGCGTCTTTTGCCCTTTCTCGGCATTATGTTTTCTTGTTTTTTTTTTTCACACACAAAGTGTGTTTCATGAGCCATATGACTCTCGTTTCATTTACAGGCTGGTGAGTTTTGCCTGGAGGTATACACCTCATGTATGCGAGCACGTCCGGGCAGGGGAGATTAATTAGAAAAGATATGCATTCAAAAGACTCGCCTCGGAGAAGGCATGTGGAAATCATTCGTTTTCTCGTGATGGACGAGAGTTAGAGCTAATACTAAACAAAAAAACCATACAAAACAAAGTCAAGACCACAGCTCTTGAGATATCTTAAACAAATAACCGCAAACGGCAACGGCACCGTCCTGCGTCGTGATACATTGTTGGTTGCTAGACGATTCGTAAACTTTTGAATCGCAGCTCTTGCTGCCGTAGCTTTGGGTAAAAAAAAGCTTCGCGTGGTGCCCCTTTCGTTTTCCATAGACGTTCTCGCTCCTTCGGTTGGCTTTACCTTGTTTCTTGGGATGCACAGCCTGCTGGCCAGCACGGAGAGCCGCTTGACGAAGGATGCATTCTGTGCCGTCAGATCAAAAGACGGATTGTCGCAAGGAAAATACGGTGAAAACCCCCCCAAAAAGGCAAGAGCAAAAAAATAAGGGCTGCAGGAACCCGAACAAGCCGAAAAGAAAGAAAAAAAGACACACACACAAAAGATATAAGGCCAATGTAAATAAACACAAAAAATTGGTATGGGGTCAAGACCAAAGAACAGTAACCAAGGAAACTCTCGCGCGAGGTTTACCAGTAGCGACGCTCATAGTCACGCGGATAGCCAGCATCCCTAGAATAGACAGGTTCGCGGTGCGGAAAGTCGCGAGACGCCTGCGGCGGCGGCGGCGGCACACGGTCGTACTGTGCACGGTTGCTGGCATACGGGTCGGCTGGGGGATACTCGCGGCGGTACGGGTCGTCGTACCGGCGCGGCGGCAGCGGATAGTCGTCGATGGGAGGACCGCGGCGCGGCGGCGACGGGGGATACCGCATGCGGTCGTCGTAGTACTCGCGGCGCGGGCTGCGATCCCGGTAGCCCCCGCGGTAAGCTGGTTCGCGCCGCGGGCTGTAGCCGCGCGGCGGCGGAGGTCCTCGGCGATCATACTCGTCCCGGGGGGGCGGGTAGGGGCGACGGCCCATGGGCGAGCGAGACCGGCCACGGCCGTCGCGGGAGCCAATGTCGCTGTATGGCTGCGCCGGGTCAGAATACAGAAGGCAAGGCGGAGCAGGAAGGGGACGCAAAGACATACCGCGGCGGTGCAGGCCACCGTTCTGCCTTGAAATTCTGTGTTGTTGAGTTTCTCAATGGCCGAGCCCAGATCCTGGGCGGTTTCGAATTCAATGGACCTAAGAGCCGTCAGCTAACGAACAAGACAAACAAACAGGGCAGACGAGCGGGCAGCAACTCACCCTTCTCCTGACCGGTTGGTCTCGGAGAACACCACGTCCAATCCAGTCCGGCGCGCAAAGTCTTTGAGGTCCTAGAATCCAGAGGCCGTGTAAGTTGAAAGTCCAGGGAGGGATGGTAGTGCTGCTGGTGCTCGAGATTTGTTCTCCGTAGCTGGGTCAATGTATCGACCCTGGCTGCCTGATATCCTGCGTCCTCCAGAAGGGGTGGAGGAGGATGGGGGGGAGGTCAAAACTCCATTGACACGAAGAAAAACAACACAACACCATGACAAAAGAGGTAGGGGGGAAAGGGAAGTGCTAGGAACTGCCCAGAAACCAGTCCGGGAAACCAACGGGTGCGGAGCAGGAAAGAAGGCAGAAGAGAAGGGGGG
>PCDN01000007.1:136672-282792 GCA_002778105.1 Ceratocystiopsis brevicomis
GCCGCCGCCGCCGCACCGCCTCCTCCTCCTTGCAGCTGGCTCGCCGCTGCCGCTATCAAGTTCTGCCCCGCCATGGACAGCTGGTCCAGCACAGGAATGCTGCCCAGCAGATCCTCCATGCCGTCGGCCACCGAGTCGTACAGCCGCGAGATGACGTCGCGCCGGGAGTCGTCCGCGCCGCCTAGGAAGGACGAGTCCCCTCCGCCCGGAGCGGCCGCATGGCTCGCCGTGCCCATGCCCGTGCCGCCGCCCGCGCTCTTCTGCAGGATCGCCCGCTGCGACAGAAACGCCCGCAGGTCCCGGCCCCGGCACACGTCCGGCAGCAGCAGCAGCGCCTGCAGGTAGCGCTCGAGCGCGGCACGGCGCTTCTCGAGAAAGTCGGCCTGCAGGCGGTTCATCATCACGCGGCGCCGCGGGAAGTCCAGGCCGCGCACCGACGCCGGGTAGCGCGCGCGCAGGCGCTGGTGCAGGGCCCAGAAGGCGCTGTAGCGGCGCGCCACCGTCCAGGCCGCCGCCGGCACCGTGGCGCCGGCGTCCCGCTGCACCTCGATCACAAACTGCGCAAACTCCTTGCCCGAGTCCGGCTCGTGGCCGACCTGGACGCGCGCGATCCGCACTGCCGCCCGCCCGTACAGCCCCGTGTCGCTCTCCTGCAGCGCGTACTGCCGCCGCTGCAGCTCCTTGCGCCGCATCTCGCGCTGCAGACTGGCCTTGGACTTGCGCAGGATCCGCAGCTCCGCCGTGTTGTTCGTCAGCTCCGCCTTGCGCAGCAGCGAGTCCACCACCGTATCCTGTGCCGTCAGCCGCTCAATGTCGTCCGACAGCACTGCGATCGCCTCGGCCAGCCCCAGGTCGCCCGGCGCCGCCGTCTGGATGTCGTCGCCGTCGTCGTCCCGCCCGCTGCCGCCGTCCCCGTCATCGTCCCTCAGCAGCAGCCCGCTGCCCGACAGGTCGCCGCCCGCGAGCCCATCCCCCTCCTCGTCCGACAGCGCCACCTGGTTGTCGCCAAACAGGTCGTCGTCCTCAAACACGCCAATGCGCGACGCCGCGCTGACCAGGCCCAGCGACGCCAGGCTCGGCTTCTCTTTCGTCTGCTGCTGTTTCGGCCGCAGCTGCTGCTGCTTCCCCTGCTGCTGCACTTGCGCCTGCGTCTGCGCCGGTGTGTCGCGCCGCGGCAGATCCAGCGACCCGCGCGGGCTCGCCGTCGACCCGCCGTCAATCTCGATGCCCGAGAAGATGCTCGACCGGTCGCCACCGCCAATGCTGCTTCCGCCCCCGTCGTTCCCAAACAGCGACGCCCGCAGGTCCTCTGCCGTCGTCGGCCGCTTGTCCTCCATAATCGTCGTCAGGGCGTCCTCGACCGCCTGCACCACCTTGGTGTCCGGTCCGGCCGCCCCGTCCAGGCTCTGCACCGAGTCGCTCAGCGGATCGTGGCCGTCCCGGCCGTCACCACCGCCTCCCTTGCTGGGGCGAGCGCTGCTGGTGAACAGGTCGCTGTCGTCGCCAAAAAGCAGAGCCGTGGAGGCGGCGGGACGCCGTTCGTCGAGCGACGACCGCGGAGCAGGGCCGCCGTTCTCGGAACCGAAAAGGGGATCTGCCGCCACCGCCACCGCCGCCGCCGCCGCCGCTGCTGTCGTGGCCATGGTCCGCAGGTCCGCAGCCGATCCGGACCCTGTGCGACGCGACGCCGGCTGCAGACTGGTCGACCCGAGGTGGTGCGGCACCGGCCGGGACCGGGTCGCCGAGAATCCCCCACTGGCCGGAGACGCCGCGCGGCTCAACCGGTTCGCCGGCAGCGAAGCCGTCCGCTCGAGGCCTGAGATCGGCGTGCTCGTGGCCCCGCCACCGCCGTGAATCGGAGTGCCAGTACCAGCGGTCCCGTTGCTGTAGCGGGCCCCAGCGCTGCGCTGCGACGACGCCTCCTCGGCCGCCAGGCATTTGTAGAAGAGGTCCGAGTTCTTAAAGCCGGAAAAGTGCTTGGCCGTCATCTCGTCGAGCACGGCCGTCTGGCACCGCAGGATGGCGCGCCGCGCCCGGTGGTATTGCTCGGGCGTCGCATCCGCGCCCGCCGCCAGAAAGGCCTGTACGGCGCGGCGCGACGCCTCGGGGATGGGCAGCGCCGGCTGCGAGAGATACGCCTGGTCCATCTGCGCCAGGTCGAGCCGGTCGGCCTCGGCCCACGCCGGAAGGGCCGTCGCGGTAGACGTGCCGTCCCTGCCGCCGCCGTCGTCGTCGTCGTCGTTGTCGTCGTCGTCGTCGTTGTCGTCGTCCATGTCGTCTTCCTCGAGCGGGTTGCGGAAGCCGTCCACCACCAGCCAGAACTGCACCAGCGGGAGCAGACGCTGGCGATCCATGTACTCCATGAAGTACGACAGCCCGGCCGCGTCGCGGAGCAGCTCCGCCAGATTGGCCGTCTCCAGGCGCGACGCCGGTGCCTGTGCGGGCCGTACGATGGCGCCTCCTGTGCTACCGCCGGCTTTGTGGTGGCCGCCACCGGCGCCTCCGCTGTCGAGCTCGCCCCCGTCACCAGTGCTGCTCCGACCGCCGCTACCCCCGGTCGCCAGGTACTGGACCTTCTGATCGAGCAGCTTCTTGCTAATTTCCAGCCGCCGGATGTACACAGCATGCTCGGCGGTGTTGGTGTTGTTGCTGCTGCTGCTGCTGCTGCTGCTGGTGCCGTTGCCGTTCCCGGCGGCGTCCTGTGCGGCGGTGCTCCGCGCATCGCGCTTCAGCTGGCTCGCCACCTCGCTGCGGAGCCGCCGCGCGTCGGACAAGTTGTTGGCTTTCCGAATGGCCCGCACAAAGCGCTCGAACCGCCGTTCGCTATCGCCCTGAGCCAGGCGCGGCATGGTCGCGCCCGCCACACTGGAGGACCCTCCTGCCGAGGAGGCAGAGGCGGTTCCCGCAGCAAATGTCACCTTGCTGCTGCTGCTGCTACTGCTGCCACCGCCAGCGCCAGTCGCGCCGTTCCCACCGGCGCCCTTCGCAGAAGCGGCTGAGGCCGCCGTTGTAGAGTATCCTCCCGCGTCCGTCGCGCCCGGCAGCCGTGGCCGCCGAGCACCGCCGCGCACGACGGCGCCCGACGACGCGTGCTCGTCCAGCGCGGCGCGCAGACGGCGCACCGTCGACCGGTCCTGCAGCACGGTGCGGCCGTAGTTCTCCATCAGCTGGTTCCACGTGTCCGGGTCGGACAGCAGCTGCAGCAGCGGGTACAGCACCGCGCAGGCGACGATCTCGCGCACCAGCGCCGCCACGGGGCGGCTGGCCAGGAACGTGCCCGGCAGCAGTTGCGGCAGCAGGCGGGCGTCGGCGAGGCGCCGCAGGTACGCCTGCTGGGCGAGGCGCGTGTGCGTGTCCGAGTACGACAGCGGTGCGGCGGGGTGCAGGCCGTCGTCGTCACTGGGCGGTGGCGACGGCGGCACCGTGGCTGTGGCCTCGGCGCGCCGGCGCGCCGCGCGCAACTCGCGGTACTTGGCGGCAATGGCCAGGTCCAGCTCGTCAGACTCTGTCACGGCGCGGTTCAGCTTCTGGCCGCGCACGGCGCGCTCGGCCTCGCCAAAGTCGTGGAAGTGCGCCACCAGCACCGGCACCAGGCGGCTCGTCAGCGCGGCCACCAGGTCGTCGACGGCCAGCAGCCGGTCACGCAGACGCACGAGCGCGCCGCGCACGGTGCCATCCACCAGGTTCGGAAAGCGCGCGTCGTTGGTCAGCGGCGACACGCTCGCAGCATACCACGAGCGCACGTTGACCTGCAGCACGCGCTCCAGCAGGCCCTCGAGCGCGGCGTCGACGCGCGGGACCTGCGGGTAAATGGGGACCGGCTCATAGACGAGGGCCGTCTGCAGGGCCGCACGCTCGCACCCCCAGCGGGCAGGGGATGTGAACGCGGCAGAGCGTCGAGTCTGCCGGGTGTTGCTCCATGGGGGGGAGGAGGAGGAGGTCGGAATCGATTCGGGGCTGTTCTCGGCGGCCGAGACGGCGTACACTGGCCGGCGAATGGTCAGGATCAGCGCGAGAAGCCCAGAACAGCCCAGCAACACACCGGCCACCAGGCCGTGGCCGGCGAAGCGGATGGCCGGGAACCAGTGCGTGGCATAGCCCCAGGCAACAAAGGCGGCGAGGCCGGCCAGCAAGACGTCACGCGCCTTGAGGGCAGCCATAGACGGGCCGAATTCAGCGCAGTCCGTCTCTGTCGGATCTGTCGTGTGCAGCTGTGTCTGTCTGCGCGGAAGCAGCTGGCCGTTGGACACTGCGTTTGAGACTGTTCAATTCGGAGGGAGTCGGAGGGGGTCGCGTGGGCGGTCTCCCACACAAATTGGATTATGTAAAACTGCAATTCAGCGCTTTAGTGGGCGTTGCGCCATAGCCCCCTATAATGCCCTATAATGCCCTATAACTTGAGCCCTATAAATCTCTCGGCGAGTTGGGATGAAATCAAACAGGATAAATCAAAACGATGAGACGGCAGAAAGCTGGATGGCAAGAAGCAGTAGTGGAAGAAAGAAAATATATACAATGAGCAAGCCCGGCCTTATACAGCATATATGAGACCGGAATATATATATACAGAACAGAAAACATAACCCCCCAATAAACAAAAAACAAGAAAAGAGAGGAGGGAATAATAAAAAAAAGTCAAAAAACAGAGATCAACAGAACATAAAAGTCAACCATGACAAAAGAAAAGAAAAAAAACCCCCCCCAACAAAACCATTGTTTCACTTTGTGATTTCTTCATAGGTCCACCCGTCGAACATCTGCTCCAGGGCGAGCTCGTCGTTCTCGCGGTCCGAGAAGATGGGGTAGCCCTGCGCGTTCCCCTCAAGCAGCGCGGGCCGCGACCAGCCGCGCGTGACCAGGGTGCCGGTGAGGCGGGCGCCGGACACGTTTGTTGAGCCAAAGTCGATGAGGTACGGCAGGCCGTCGCGCACCATGATGTTGGCCGGCTTCAGGTCGTTGTGGGCGAGGCCGAGCTTGTGCAGGTGGGCAATGGCGGCCACGAGGGCGTCAAAGAAGTCGCTCTTGTCAATTTCGTCGAACTCGGCCCGCGTGATATCGCGCAGCGACGTGGGGAAGCGCTCAAGCACGATGCCAGTGATGCGGCCCTGGTCGACGCGCGCGCCCAGGTAGCGCCCAATGTGCGGGTGCGGCACGCGGGCCAGCAGGTCGTTGATGTAGACCTCGTTCAGGAAGCTCTCGCGCGCCGAGTCGTGGTTGTTGGCCACGTCCCGCCAGCGCACGCGCTTGATGTAGACCCCGGGCTCGTAGAGGACGCTCGGCGCGAGCAGCATCGCGGGCTTGTAGGCGCACCAGGGGTTGAACGGCGGCACCGCGGGGAACGCCTGCTCGCTTGGAAACTGAAACAAGACGGAGGTCTGCCGCTCAAACAGGAGGAGCATTTCGTTGAACATGCCGCCGTTGGCAAACCGATTGTCGTTGGACCTGCGGCCGCTCAAAAACCGGAAATCGGGATCGTTGAAGCTGTCGCCCTCGCGACGCGGCGTGATCATGACGCGGCCCTCGCCGATCTCGGCATTGTACACCTCTGATAGGCACCCGTGTCAGCGGGGGGCGGAAGGCAGAAAAGGGGAAAGGGGAGGGCTGTCTCGGGTCTTACGTCCGCGGCGCATTCGCTGCTGCCACTGGGTCCTTACCGCCGGGGTTGCATACGCCGGGGCGGCCCTGTTATAGGCAAGCTCGACCTCGGCCTGCTCCTTTTCAGCATTCTTGCGGAGGCGCGCGGCCTGCAACTCTGCCGCTCGGGCAGTTGATCGGGTGGTCGGAGGCATTGTTGGGTGGTGGCGATGGTGGTGATGCTGTGGTCGTAGAGGCGAAAACAGATGACGAGACGTGTAAATCGGTTGCATGGACCTGCAGCTCTTTGGAAGACAGGGTGGCCATCTTATAAGGAGAACAACAAAGAGCAGCGGCACCGGACAGAGTCGAGAAATACAAAGCAAAGCCGTTGGCGACGGAAACGTCGACTCCAGCACAGAAACACAGATAACGGATAAAATTAGGTTTCTTGGATTCTTTGATTTTTCGGCGCTCTTTCTTTTTCGTCCTCCCCATCGGTTCGTTTGTCCTTTATCCAACCAGCCCGCCAATGGAATACCCCAATCGGTCTATGCTCCTTTGTTGGTGCCTTTGCTTCTTCTGTCGATTTCTTTGTTTTTTTTTCTCCCCCCCTTGCTCCCTTTGTTGACTTGCGCTAGGCCAATCCGGCCACAGCACCCTGGCCTGCGGCGGCCGTCAGGGAACCGGACAGCTCGCCCAACCGCCCGCTGACGGCCTCGGGGCTCTGCAGCGTCAGCACCGCCGCGCACTGGGCCACGTCGACCAGTTGGTCCACCCGCCCGCCCTGCGTCAGCCCGGCCACCAGGGCGCCCAGGAACGTGTCGCCGACGCCGTTGACCGAGACCACGTCGGCTGCGGGCACGCACTCCGCCGGCGGAAACAGCCGCATGTACACGCCGCCCACGGCGCCTTCCGTGCCGTCGCCGTCGCCGTCGCCGTCGCCGTCGCCGTCGCCCCCGTACAGCTCCCGGGCCAGCTCCGTCTGCGGCGGTGGCGCCCGCGCCAGCACGTACGGCGCAGCCGCGGCGTCGTACAGCAGCGGGTCGTCGCGGCGCAGCAGCATCGTCAGCAGCGCCCCCGCGCTGCCCAGCTTGGTCACCAGCGTCGGGATGTACGGCAGCAGCTGCAGGCTCTGCACGGGCACGCCCGCGTCGGCCAGCGCCGCCGACGTCAGCCGCACGAAGCGCGCGCGCACGTCGCTGCCGCCGCCGAGGCCCAGCGCGTCCACCACGCGGAACCAGCGCGCGTCGTCCATCAGCAGCCCGCCGTGCGCGCTGGCCGCCGCGTGCATGGCCGCCAGCTCGAGCTGGTTGGGCGTGGCCAGGTCGACCAGCGGCGCCGGGAAGACGCCGGCCTCGGCAGGCACGGCCCCCTCGAACAGCCGCGCGGCCTTGGCCACCGACACCGGCTCAAACGCGACCTGCGCGCCCGCCGCCCCCCCCTGCCGCCGCCCGGCCCGGATCCACGCGTGCACGCCAGCGCTGCTCCAATTGCCGTCCACCACCAGCCAGCGCGGCCGGGCTGCGGCCACGACGGCGGCTGCGCGGCTGTGCGCGGCGTCCTGCGCAAACAGCGCCATGTCGGCCACGGCCATGACCAGGTTCTTCTCGGCATCGTTGATGGCCACGTAATGCGCCGTGCGGGCGTCTGCGCCCCGGCCCACGTACGCCGTCCCCAGCCCGCTGGCCTGCAGGGCACCCACCACGGTCGCGCCGGCCACGTCGTCGCCGACCAGGCTGCACAGCTGCACAGCTGTGGACGGGCTGATGCGGTGCGCGGCCAGGGCAACGTTGTGGCCGACGCCGCCCACGGACGGCACAATGGTGGCCGGGTTCGACGTGTGCGGCAGCGGGGCGGTGTCAGCCGCCGAGTGGCCAATGTAGTCGCAGCTGAGGTCGAGCGCCACGGCCCCGGCCACGAGGATGTCTGCCGGGGGGCGGGGGGATGGCGACGATGCAGTGGTCGGTACTGGCTTGGTTTTCGTTTCTGAGGGCGCTGCTGCAGCCTCTGCTACTGGATACGACGCAAATGCACTGCTGGTTGATTCTCAGTCATGTGCGCGCTCTAGGATAACCGGGGGGGGAAAAAAAAAGGAAGCAAAAAAAAAAAAAAAAAAAACAAAACAAAAGCCGTTCTTTACCTCTCTTCCCCCGCCACCAGCGCACTCAGGTGCACCGCCATCTTGGCGGCCCGCGCCACGTTGGCCTGAACCAGGGTCAGATTCGCGCCGATGCTGCGCCCGTCGGTCAGCTCGCGGATGCGCCGCAGCACAAACGGCGTGTTGCGGTTGCCGGTGAAGCCCTGTGCGGCGGCCTCGTCGACGGCCTGCGCCACGACGGCCTCCATCTCGGCACGCGGCACCTCGGCCGCAGCCGGGATCGGGTTGGCAAACAGCAGCCCGCTCTCGATGCCCAGCTGCTCCTGCGCCCACACAATCGCCGCCGCCTCGGCCTCGTCGTGCACCACCGCCGGCGACGGGATCCCGCTCTCGCGCGCCCAGAACGCCGGGAACGGCACCGGCCCCGGCTCCCGCCGCGGCTCCGCAAACGTGCCCACGTACACGCCCTGCGTCTCCAGGTACTCCAGCGTCGCCGCAATGTCCAGGAAGCCCTTGCACCCGGCGCTGACCACCGCCACCCGCGTCCGTCCCAGCTCGCTCAGGTCCGCCGACACGTCCATGTGGTCGTGCCAGCCCCGGTGCACGCCGCCCAGCCCGCCTGTGCCAAACACCCGAATCCCCGCCAGCCGCGCCAGCACCATCGTCCCCGAGATCGTCGTGCCGCCGTGCCGCCCCCGCTTGGCGCCCGCCGGCCCGGCCACCAGCCGCGCCAGGTCCCGCCGCGACACCTTCTCGGCGCCCTCGTCCACCATGCGCGCCACCTCGGCCGGCTCCAGGCCCACGCACGGCGCCCCGTCCAGCACGCCAATCACGGCCGGCACCGCGCCGTGCTCACGCACAATCGCCTCCAGCCGCAGGTCCATGCCCAGCGCCCCGTGCGTGTAGATGGTCGACTCCAGCGCCACCACGGGCTTGTTGGTCGCCAGCGCTGCATCCACCTCCTCAGACACCCGCAGCATGCGCGGTCGCGGTAGCGTGCGCAGCGCGTTCAGGCTGCGCATGGTTGTCGTCGTTGTCGTCGGCGCCCGCGTTATCCGCGGTGTCGGCCGCCCCCTAAGGCTGCGCAGGACAGAACCAGCTGCCCGGCCGGTGTGTGCCGTGTTCCTCCAGAAAGCCGGCATGGTGGCAATATCGAAATTCGCACAGAGTATTGCTGGCGGCAGACGTCCGGCAAGGTTGAGACATTGTCCTCGAGAGAGCCCGTTTGTCGCCGCAGTGCGCATTGCGGGTCGGCCGGTCAGCCCCGCCAAATGCATGAACCGTTTTCTCGCATGATTTTTGTTCTCCGTCCTTTGCACCCCCCCCCACGACCATTTTCCATGTACCCTGCAGCATGGCCGCCAGTACTGCCTCCCGCAAGAGAAAGGCGCAGGCCGACGCCCGGAATGACCACCGGCCAGCAAAAACCGCCCCGGCGAGCGCGCCACGCAGCGCGGTGCCGCCGCCCGAGACGACGAGTCTTCAAGCCGTGACCTCGGCCGAAGAACTCGAGATCACCGTCGACACGCTGCGCGCGCTGTCGGAACACCCTGCGCTGATCAAGGCGCGGCCCTGCCGCGATCTGCGGACGGCCGTGTACGGGTTTCGGCAAGCCTGCACAACGGGCACCAACGCGGCCGGCACGTCTTCTCCCCCTCCACACACGGACCATGGCTAACCTGTCGTCAACAGGCACCAACCTCACTGCGCGCATCACAGCTGCGCTGACCGACGGCAAGTATGTGGACGCCCGGGTGCTGCTCGCCGAGATGCGCGTCCGCGGCGACGTCCCCAAGGTCGGCGCCCTGTGCCGCTGGGTGCGCGACCTGGACATGATCAGCGGCCTGTCGACCCTGCCGTCCGCAGCAACGACGCTGTTTGAGCGCTCTGCAGAAGACAAGGAGCGCTTGCTGGTCGTCGACGCCATTCTGCGTGCTATCGGCCCGGTGGACTTGAACCCGGATGCGCTACGCCGGTCCGCCGCCGCCGCCGCCACTTGTGCTCCGCCCGCCATCTACGCCCAGGACCCGTGGGACCTCAGTTTTACAAAGACCACAACACACGACGTCTATGCGTCGGTCCTCGACCGCTCCATCCTGCAACGAGCACCACGCGAGCCGCTGGCCGTGCTCGAAACCACCCCGGGCCTGCTGCGCAAGCCGCCCAACCACCACCCGGCCGTGCTCTACACGTCGCCACCCCACGCCGTCCACTTGGCGGCTGAGGCGCCCGCCATCATCTATCACGCGCATCCGGCCGTGCCCGGTCTCGGTGTGGCCACCGGCGTCCTGTCACCCGACGAGTGTAAGGCCGTCGTTGCCGCCGGCGAGAGCGTCGGCTTCCTCCCCGATGCGCCCGTCCGCCCCGACGGCGACGACGCCAGCATCCTCGCCCACAACTTTTACTGGGTTGTTGATGCTGCCTTCCACGACGCTCTGTGGGCCCGCATGGCGCCCTTTGTGCCGGCCACGGTCGGCGGCAGCGATGGCACCCGCCGCCGCTCGGCGCGCGGGCT
Source organism: Ceratocystiopsis brevicomis (assembly GCA_002778105.1). Lineage (NCBI taxonomy): Eukaryota > Fungi > Ascomycota > Sordariomycetes > Ophiostomatales > Ophiostomataceae > Ceratocystiopsis > Ceratocystiopsis brevicomis. Next base: position 146,863 of record PCDN01000007.1, read on the forward strand.
CAACCGCCGTTTCCGCGTGTACCGCTACGTCCCGGGGGCGGAGTACCGGTGCCACATCGACGGCGCCTGGCCGCCGTCCGGGATCCGCATGGACCAGGAGCAGAAGCAGCAGTACGTCTACGACGCGTCGCCCGAGGGCGCCAAGCAGAGCTCCCTCTTCACCTTCCTCGTCTACCTCAACGACGAGTTCGAGGGCGGCGAGACCACCTTCTTCCTGCCCGGCGCGCAGGAGGGCACGCTCAACGCGTACCCGGTGCGGCCCGTCATGGGCGCCGTCGCCATGTTCCCGCACGGCGAGACCCGCGGCGCCCTGCTGCACGAGGGGACCGGCGTGCGCAAGGGCGCAAAATACGTCATCCGGACCGAGGTCGAGTACGACGTCGAGCCGTCAGCCTCATAGGGAAGCGTGCTGCCCGGCACGTGTATAATTGCCACTTACCATAACTCCATAATCTCATTTACGATCACGGTTTACTAGCAGCACTTGTCCTTGAAGAATCCTAACCGTCACAACAACACGAACTCAGTGTAGAGGAAAAAGTGAATCGTGCCTACAGAGTAGGACTCACCTGTCGTTGGGCACTTTCTCAAACAGGAGGCAGCCTTGCCGTACGACTTTTCTTCATATGAAATACGGCAGTTGAAGCAATACGCGAGGCTTGTCGAATGCAAGACACTGTTCAGAAAACGAAGGCGCCAGGTGTCCTTCGCCTTGAATTATATGGCTGAAAAACCAGAGCCATCCGTTGTCTATTTCTAGCCATGGACAGCCGCAAAAAAAAACTCCTTCTGTTTATTTTAGAGCAGCTCAATCCTGTGCCCCAGGTGCTCCTCAATATCTGCTAGCACGAGTACAGCCGGTGTAGCATAAGTTACGTCCACAATGCGGCCCTGGTTGGGAGACGTACCCCTAGTAATAAATCCACCGAGTCGCCCGCGGCAGTCGAAAATTGCAGCTCCTGAGTCCCCAGGAGCAGAGAATGCCATCGCCAGTTTACCAGGAGATCCGTGTATTGCCCACTCCAGTGAGACAAAAATGACGCCATCGGGCGAGCAGGTGCGTATCGTTGACGCCAGCTCTGACGGGCTATCCCAGGTCCGTCCTGTCTTCGCCCCGCGCCTTCCGACGATGATGCATTCGTCCCCTTCGGCATTGATTGTCGGACCGGGGGGGTGGCTGATCTCCATTAAGGGGATCATACCCTGGAGCCGCAAGAGGCCATTGGAAGGCAAGCAGAGCACCGGCTGGCCCGGGTTTTGGTTGCTGTTCAGTAGCTTCTCCAGCAAGGTTCTGCTGTCCTCCGGGATGCCAATGTCGACAAGGTTTTCCGTGGCGCTTCCTTCTGGGAATTTCTCGTTGCAGAGCTCAACCAGACACCAGTCGCGTGTCCAGGGGATGGGATAAGGACATAGTCCAATGGGTGGTGACATGATAGCAACACCGCTCTTCCCGGGCCTCCAGGGACTCAAAAGCTATGTCGGTCTCGTACAGCGCTTTGTTTCTTTCAAGCTCCTTGACAACCTCCTCATTGTCCGTGCGTGGCCTGTGTTGTCGTTGTCTCGTCGGCAATAATAGAGATTGGAGTCGCCACCCAACCCAACGTGGCGGCATGCAATTGCCCATAGACGTTGTCTCTGTTGGGAGAATGTGTTGTTGTCATCGTTCTCGCCCTCTGCCGCTGCGGGACGAACATAGACGCCCAGGCTTCCCATGGATCCAGGAGACGAAATTTGGCAAATGGACTGGCCCAAAGTTGTCGTGAATGGCCGCAGATATCCTTATTTTTAAAATCGCGGGTTGAGTAGCGGAGGGGGAGGGTTCGCTGCGAGCGACACAACGCTGGACACGTGGATTTGGCAGTCCACGTCCACCAGATTTTCCCCGTCCAGAACGAGACGGCAATCATGCAATGCTTTTGCCAGATCGCTCCAAGGTATGTCTTCTCGCTCCACACCTATCCAGACGACAACAGGCCTCTCCAGTAACGGCGTGTCCTCGTCACCGATGCGAAAGACGTCGATCGACGACCAAGGCAGGTGATCGATGGCGGCCATGATCTTGGGCTGCACTTGATCGTCCCAACAGCGCCGAATCAAGTGGTTACCAATTGAACCCAGCGTCTTTTTTTTAAACAAAACCACGCGCCCCGGTTTCGATCTTGTGCCCAGTTGGCGTGCTGCATGTCCCGATTTTCCCAGATGTCGATGCCTGACGATGTGCGGCCAAGTAGCCGGGGTTGGGATGGAATCCCATAATAAAACCCCTCTGCCTCTTCATTGCTTGGCGGCTGCAGATGAGGAAGAACCTCGGATTGAAAGGTGTCCATGGAAGTTATGGCTGCAGCGATTTCGTGGTCGGCCAGCTCGCTGGACATGTTTTGATGTCTCCTCCGTTGACAAGTAAATATGGGTTAACGTTAATGGGACTCATCCAAACGGATAACATTGCGGGTACTTACGAATAACAATTCTCTACATAATCTAAATACGAAGGAGCACATAATAAAAAATAAAAATAAAAAGGAAGAGCGATGATGTCGTAGTCAGGTGCCACCATCGTCATGTCGTTTCTGGCTCCCATTACGTTAGGGAGTGGTGTCCGTAGTGGGAGCTGTCGTTTCCAAGTCACAAATTACCCAGAATAGAAAATAGTGGGACCTCGGCGTTTGCTGAGTAATACACAAATGTATATCTTATCTCCATATCGATAAGCCTTTTTTCTGGCTTTTTTTGCTTTGCTTTTTCCGACGACCGTTTTCCACAACAACTACTACCAGCGACAACCAGAATGGCAAAACGGCGTGGCTCGACAAAAACAAAAGCTGCAGTTTCCGTTGTGCCGGAGGCATCTGATGCCGAGAGCTCGGACTGGGAAATTGATCAGCAGGAGACGCAGCAAAATGCAACAAAGCCACGGGAACCCCCCGCGCCGGTGCTGGAGAAGGGCTCAGATGAGGAGGATCTGGAGCGGCTGGTTCTTGGAGACCGTGCGGGGTTTCGGACACAGCTGTTCGGGTCAGTCACGGTCGACGATGCTGGGCAGTCTCTGAATGAGCTGTCACTGGTTGTTGTCGGAGGGGACAAGCCGAGCGGCGAGGGCGCGGACAAAAGCGATCCTGAGGCCGACGAGCACGACGAGTTTGAGGATGCCGACGACGCGCACATGTTTCTGTACGACGATATCCTGGAGCCAAATGCGGCTCTGGCAGTGGCGGGCACATCATTGACAGGTGCCACAAAAGACGGCGCCAACGCGCGGGACGGCGCCAACGCGCGGGACGACGCCGGCTCTGCGGCATGGGAGGACAGTGACGATGAACGGCTGTCGGTGTCGCTGGCGGGGCAGAACCGGCTGCGCAAGCTGCGGCGCACGCAGGGCGAGGACATTGTGAACGGGGCCGAGTACGCGGCGCGGCTGCGACAGCAATTTCTGCGGCTGCACCCGCAGCCGACGTGGGCAACAGAGGCGATAAAGGCGCGGCAGAAACTTGACGACCGACTGGACGGAAAGCGGGTCTCCAAAAAGCGGAAGACGAAGCAGCGGGCAGGCGACAGCGGCTCCGATGCTTCGGACGCATCCAGCAACGACTCTCTATTTTCTGACGACGACGACGACGACGAGGCCGACGAAGAGGACGACGGCGAAGTTGACTCGGCCGCGCTTCCACTGGACAAGTTCTTCCGCAGCGCGGGCGCAATGGGCAGCGCTAGCCAGCTGCTGGCACAGCACCATGGCGCCAAGAAGCGGCGGCTGCGTCCCGAGGTGCTGGACATCCAGAAGACGCGCGACGTGGCCACCGTGCACACGGGCCCCGTAACATCGCTGTCGTTCCACCCCAAGTACGCCGTGCTGCTGTCGGCGAGCCTGTCGTGCACGCTGCACCTGCACCAGCTGGCGCCGACGGCGCACCCGACGCCGAACCCGCTGCTGACGGCGGTGCGCGTGCGGCACACGCCGGTGCGGCGGGCGGCCTTTGTGACACCGCCATCGCCGGATAACGACGACGAGACGGCGCAGCCGGATCCGCAGATAATCTTTGCTGGACGGCGGCGGTTCTTTCACACGTGGGACCTGGCGACGGGCCGCGTGCAGCGCATCACGGGCGTGCAGGGCCACCGGCTGGAGCAGCGCACCATGGAGCGGTTCCGGGCGAGCCCCACGGGCGCGTACCTGGCGCTGGTGGCATCGGAGCGCAAGGGCGGCGGTATGCTCAACATCCTGAGCGTGCAGACGATGCAGTGGGTGGCGCAGGCGCGGCTCGACAGCCGCGGTGGCATTGCCGACTTCCAGTGGTGGCGCGACGGGTCGGGCATCACGCTGCTCGGCAAGGACGGCCGCGTCGGCGAGTGGTCGCTGGAGACGCGGCGGTTCGTGGGCACGTGGCGCGACGACGGCTCGACAGGCGGTACGGTGATCGGCCTCGGCGGCCGCCAGGGGCCGGCAGTCCTGGGCGGTGACCGGTGGGTGGCGGTCGGGTCGTCCAGCGGCATCACGAACCTGTACGACCGCACAGTGCTGCTGGAGGCGGCGACGGGCGCAGGGGCGACGCCGACACTGGTGCCGCACCCGACACCGATGCGGGTGTTTGAGCAGCTCACAACCGCCGTGACCGAGGTGGTGTTCTCGCCCGACGGCCAGCTCCTGGCGTTTGCCAGCCAGCTCAAGCGCGACGCGCTGCGGCTCGCGCACCTACCGACCGGCACAGTGTACCGCAACTGGCCGACGGTGCAGACGCCATTGGGCCGCATCACCGCAGTGGCGTTCAGCCAGGAAAGCAGCATGCTCGCGGTGGGCAACGACGTGGGCAAGACGCGGCTCTGGGAGATCCGGGGATGAGACGAGGCTGGGCGTTTTCCGTACATCATTTTTGCTAGATTTTCACTTTATGATATTATTTCTGCCGTCGGCTGTCTAGCCTCTGCTGCTCGTCCCTTTCGCCCTCCTAGACAACAGTCGTCAACAAGGCAGATAGCGGACTCCCTCTGACAATTTTCCCTCTCGGATAGTACAAATCGTTGTTTCTTGTATACTCGATGAGGCCTCGACGGTTGCCAAATTTCCGAACGCGCATCCCATTATCGACAGCGTCTATAAAGTCCATGATGTTGACCGAAACGGATCCGATGGCCTGTTTGTCAGATCTTGTCTCGCCCCTGCAACTTTCTCGCCAACGACCTACCTTTTTACATTGTGTCTTGCTGGAATACACTCCACAGATGCCGAGATCCTGGACAAGCTGCTGCCAGTTTTCCAGTGTGTCATAGTCATAATAATCCGTTGGACGCCTCAGTTCTTCTGCACTACTGCACTTTCTGTGCTTTTTTTTCGCCATTTTCCGCTGTAAGATACTGTCCAGGAGTTGGCGCGTAGAGGAAAGTATGGGAATGGCTTTTATGGGCTTTGCGTGAGTGTGCCTTCTGCCAACCGAGGAGAAGGAGGGAGAGAGAGAGAACCCCACGGCCCGGCCTGATTGGGCCAGTTTTGTTTATATAGGCAGCGGCTGCGTCGGGGGCCAAAACACGGATGGAAGACTGGCAACGTGTACCCAAGTGCACCTGATACGACTGCGGTGCTCGCAACAGAAAATCAAAGTCTCAAAGAAATCCATCACATCTCCGCCGACAGATGTTCTATAGCCGTTCTTTATCCTCTGCGGAATATTGCAAATGTCTCATCTGCACCCTCCCGGAGTAGACCGCCATTTCTCTTCTTTGATCTCTGGGCAGGCAAACAGACCAGGGTAGGCGTCTTTATTGGCCATGCCTGTCCCGTCGCTGCACAGTTTGAAACGCTATAGCCATTTTGTCCGGTGCTCATCGCTCAACCCTGTCTGGGTTTGATTTTTTTGTCACGGCTCGGTCATTATTCGCCTTGCAGCGTTGTTTTGCTGGATATGTTGCCATCACCGCATATGGCAGTGCTCCTATGAGTTGCAAAACGTCGTTAGAATATCCCAAACAGGCAAGCGACGGCTCAATGGTCTAGTGGTATGATTCGCGCTTCGGGTAATCCCCTTTACATCCCAATGTAAATTGTGCGAGGTCTCGGGTTCGATCCCCGATTGAGCCCCTGTTTTTTTTTAACTTTTTGTTATCCTGACTTTTGTCCTTTTTGGGGAGCTAATTTTTTTTTTTTTTGCCCTTGCATTTTTCATCCGTTGTTATTTTTCATTGTCATTTTGAACATCTTATCTTGTGTGACGTCGCCAGGTCACACCTTCCTGATCAGATTAACAAGAGCTGGAGAACAGTGCTTGCAGACTAGCTGGGCAACGCTGATTGGGCCGCGAGAATCGCTGTTGCCTGTGTCGAGATTATTGGTCTCCTTTGCTTTGTCCCGCTCCTAACTGAGCGAGTAGGAGGAGCCTTTCACCAGCCACGCGGCCCCGTTGCTAAATAGTGGACCAACGCCACTTTCTCGCAAGTAAGATACGAATAGGGAGGGGCCACCTGCCAGGTTTTTCCCGCCTGTAAGATAAATCTGTTGGGTACGAGCCTCGTGACTTGCGGGCCGTTCAGGCGAACGGCCGAAAAATTGTTGATCCGTCCACGGAGTAGTCACCGACTCGGTACCGCGTAATACTCAAGGCACACGACATCTACGGAGTACCACGGAACAAGAAAACAAACGTCTCGCCACTACGGAACCGACCGCTGTCACTGATTCGCTCTAGCAGCCAGAGACCACGTCGCATTGACCTCCTGGGCATCGCGACGCCTTTCCTCTTCGTTTCTTTGCTTCGTTCCATTGGTTCTATTTTCTTTTCTTTTTCTGCTTTTCATCTCCGACCGACGCCCGTCATCCACGGCCACCAACCACATCGCAGCATCTCGTTCCTCCATCCCCTCCATCCCGTCCCCCGGACGGCAGTGCCGTCCTGCGCGGACGAGGGCACGACACACTGCCCGACAGCGGCCCCCTGATCCCTGACTACGCCGTTCCAGAAACTGCTCGACTCACCCCCGTAATTGCGACAGCCTCCTTTGTTATCTTACACGACGACCAGTCTTCTTGCAATAGCGCTCTCCCTCTGTTCCTGCGTCGTTACTTCTTTTGCCTACCTCCCCGGTCTTCTCCTCCACACACCCGTCATCTGAAAGGTCATGTCGACGCAAGAGACCTCTTTCGAAGCCCTCGCCGCCTCCCCCGGTGACTACGCTGTCGATTCCGAGTGGATGGGTGACTCACCGCCTGCCCTGACCACACACTTTGTTCAAAGCCCGCAGATGCGGCATCTCCATTCACAGGAATCGCATCCCGGCTTCCGCGGCTTCGACATTGCCGGGCCTGGCAAGCTGGTCGCCGCCAGTAACCCACCTGCCATAGCCTCTTCTCCCGAATCCCTTCTCTCCTCCTTCAACGACTCCTCGTCTTCGGACCATTCCTCCAAAATGACGTCTACGACGGCTTTGTCGAGTGTGGCCGGGACCACACCCGCAAAACGAGGCCGTGGGCGGTCAAAAGACTCCGGGCGGGCCTCTGTCACAGACCCTTCTACCCCTGGGGCTGGAAATACGGCCACTTCCCGCTCCTCGGCGGGAGTGGCTGTGCACCCTCAGCAACTGTATGCAACAGACAACGCCGGCGGTGACCTCCCTATGGCAGACAACTGGAGCTTCCAAGATTACCTTCACCTCGACGACGACGTGGAGAATAACGTTGATGATAGCCACGACGCGAGCATGAGCTCGGGGAATGCGACCGACACAATCGACCCAAAGTCAATCCAACGCACACCACATGCAGCCGGATCCGGGACTGGAGGAGCGTCAACACAGAGTCCGTACAGCGCCAGTCTCTACTTCGTGAGCGCATCCAGCAGTCCGCGTCCCGAAGATATATCCCAGGCGTTTCTTTCGCCGGAGCAGACACACACATCAGAATTGGACGCGGCAAGCACAAGTCCGTGGCAGAATAGCCCGCCTCAGCAGAAGAAATGCCACGTCAAGGCGGAATCGGTATGTTTTCTTTTTTTTTCTTTTCTTGTTTCATCCTCACTCATGCAGCTCCGCCTAACCGGTACAGCAATACTCCCTCAGCCAGTCCATGAACGGCCTTAAAACATCGGCGTCAAGAGAAGCCTCTCCCGGTTTTGTCTTTAGCCAGGGACCATCGCCAAAATCTGTCTCTCGGAGCACGCAATCCCCCGTTGATACGTCTGGTTTCAACTTTGAGTATTTCTCCGGCGACAACAGAGATCCTATGCAGATCGCCCCGGGCTTCATGTTCCCAGACAGCGATCCCAATAGCTCAACTGCAGTCTGGGCAACCAACGGGTTTGAACAGCAGCAACAGCAGCAACAGCAGCATATGTTCAGCAATGTCCCCGGACAAATGCCACTCTTCCAGACAATACCGACAATGCCTGCATCTTTTATGAGCGCACCGCGTCGGCCTCTTCGGTTTTTCGTGGGCGTCACACCGCAAAAATCCCGCGTCGAGACGCAAATCCCAGTTACCATTTTCCTGTCTGCGCTTCCACCAGGCGTAACAAAACTGCACCTCCCCCCCCACACCATCTCAAAGCCAAAACTCCTATCAAAATCCCCGGTGGAGCGGTCACCGAGCATGCTCGAGTTGCATACCATGGTTGTGTGCACGAGTGCTATGCAGAACGAAGAGAATCGGCGCAAGGCACTAGAGCGCGCTGCCACTGCCGAGCACACACCGCGCCCCGCCCTGTCCGTTGATGAGAGTGCTGCTGAGGACGGCGACGACAATCGCCCCGCCAATGGTGGTGAAATCTGGATATGCAAGGGCTGCATCCAGCGGGAACGGAAGCGCGCTAACCGGAAGAAGTCCAAGAAGCCCGAGGACGACGAGCAATGGAGCCGCGAGGAACACCGCCGTATTATCATCTTCAACACAAACGAGGTCAAGGAGTGGCAGCGCCCGACGCCAGCTGCGCTTTCCTCGCTAGATGAGAACTCAGCCGGCAGTCCCATCGAGGCAGTGATTAGCGTCCCCATGCGGATCACCTGTTACTGCCGTCATCACGGCGAGAAAACGGGCTTCCAGGTGATCTTAACCTTGAAGGACTTCCGCGGCTTGCCCGTCGCCCAGACCGTGTCCCGGTCCATCATGATCACCGATGACCACAAGACACCGACGGCCCTTTCCGGTGGAAGCGTTTCGGCAAACGCCTCGGCCGCTCCGTCCGTTTCGGGCGACCGCTCGACGTCGCCCCCGGCGGCTAAATTCGTTGCCGGTGCCGCGCGATCTACTGCACCCAGCGCGTCCCAGTCCACGGCAGATCTAAAGTCTCTGAAGCGCGGCTCGGCCATATTCTCGGCGGGTGCACAGCAGCCGGAGGGGGGTGTGGTACATGGAGACGCAACCGCAACAAACAGTGGCGCAGCAACAGTAGAATCGACGCCACGGCCGCCATCGGTAGATGGCACACAAGGCCATTCTTCCAAGAAAAGAAAGTCCGGTAGCGGTGTGCCGAAAGTACCGAAGGGACTTCTTATGACAAGAATCGACACGTCGCCCCAGCCTCAAGGACCTGCCCAGACGTCTACCACAAGCAGCCGCAACGGGGCATCGACATCTCCCGGGGCAAACTTCGCATCAGCATCCTCGTTCCTGTCTCCGCAAACGGGCGGTGGCTTTGCACCCGACTCCATGGCCGCAGCGGTAGACATGGCGCTCATGAACGGTGACTCTGGCGATCCGGATATTGACAACCTTGCGGGTTCCATGGGCATGGCGGCAGATCTCAAGGTGGCTGGCCCCTTGACGCCAAACAGCCACACAGACCAACTTGGAAACATGGCCAATGGCAACCGTTCCGGGAGCTTGGACAACTTGGCCGCCCTGTCGCAGAACCCCATGTTCGCAGCACCGGCCTCTGCACATACGAGCCGGCCACAGAGCCCTCTGGGTCTACGCAACCCGATGCAAATGTTCCAGCAACAGCTCTTCCACCAACAGCAACAACAGCAGCAGCAACAACAGCACCAACACCAGCTGCAGCAGCAGATGAACCAAGCACAGTTTGCGCAGCAGTTTCCAGCCAACGTCTTTTCGCTGCCCATGTCCATGACCCAGGCTGCTGCTGCTGCGGCTGCCGCCGCCGCCGCTGCTGCCGCCGCGCCGAGCCCGATCTCCCAGCCGGTGATTCACAAGATCATTCCCGCCGAGGGTCCGAAGTCTGGCGGTATCGAGGTGACGGTCCTCGGCAGTGCGTTTTACCAAGGCCTGGACGTGATGTTTGGCGATCAGCGGGCGACGACGACGACCTTTTGGGGGGAAAGCTCCTTGGTGTGTCTTGTACCGCCGTCGTCCATGGCCGGCCATGTTCACGTCACGCTGCGTCAGGCAAACCCGCGCGCCGCCTCCCAGCCCTTCCCTGCGCCGCAGCAGCAGCGTATTACGTTCAAGTACCTGGATGATGACGAGCAGCAGCTGCTGCGTGCCGCTCTGACGGTGCTCTCCCGCAAGATGACGGGCAAGATCGAGGATGCGCAGGAGGTTGCTCGCCGCATCATCGGTAGCGAAACAGCCAGCTGGGGTATTTCTGGCAACACCAGCAGTGGCGGCAGCAGTGGCGGCAACACGCGTAACGCAACTGGCCTGGACGGCCTCTTGGCCAGCGCGGGCGGTCTAGGGTTTGAGACTCATTTGCTTAAGGTGCTGGAGCTCATTGACCTCGACGACTCGGCCAACCAGACCCGCCTCAACATGCAGCGGCGCACGACGGGCCACAGCATGCTTCATCTTGCGTGCGTGCTGGGCATGCACCGGTTTGTGGCCGGCCTGCTTGCGCGCGGCGCGAACCCGGATGTGCGTGACAATGGCGGCTACACCCCGCTGCACCTGGCGGCGCTGAACAACCGGCCCGAGATTGTGCGGCGCCTGATCCACGCGGGTGCCGACCCGACGATGCGGACGTTGTCAGGCCTGACGGCGTCGGAAGTGACGACCTCGCGCGACGTGCTGCGGGCGATCAAGCGCTTCGAGCGCCATGCCCGGTCCCGCAGCGGAGGATCTCTGCACAGCCAGACGAGCAGCGCAGCATCGCTGCGGTCGCTGTGGGAACCCATGACGATGTCACCTCTTCCGCGGCGTGTCTCGGGCTCGGGCTCGGCCGCCGTCGTCGGTGGCCTTGGGGCCAAGGCGGCCGACGACAGCGAAGACGAGTCGGCCGATGCCAGCAGCCAGGCGGACGTGGACTCGTCGTCGTACCCAGCTTCGAGTGATGTCGAGGAAGATGAGAACGTGCGCAATGGCAGCGAGCAGGAAGAGGACGATGAGTGGCTGGATATGCGGTCTAGTGAAGGTGCATTGCGGTCTCGTGATGGCAGTATAAGCGTGCCGCTGAGCCGTCGCAGCACCCGCGAGGCCAGCCCCGATCGCCGCGCGATGCTTGCGTCCGGGTCGACTGCAAAGAGCATGCGGCCTGCCGGTGCAGAAGCTGCCACGGACGACGATGTTCCGGCTGCGCTGGCCTCGCCGGCAGCTGCAGCGGTGACGGCGTTGAAGGACCAGCTGTCGGTGCACTTCCAGCAACTGATGTCGCAGATTCCGCCGATGCCGAACAACCCGCTGCCCGAGTACTACAACGCATACCTGAACTCGACGGCCTTCCAGCGGATCTCGGCGTTCGTGCCCAACATCGGCGGCACGGTAGGCCCGCGCCCCAACTCGCCGAGCGGACCGACGGGTGCATCGTCTGGCAAGGAGTTCGAGGGCCGCTGGTGGGATCTGACGTCGCTGATGCCAAGCGCCTTGCCGCCGCCGGCGTACGAGGAGATCTTCCCGGACAAGAAGAACACGGATCTCGATACCAAGGCGGCGACGGCCGCCGGGGCCGCGGCCGAGGCCGAAGCGGACAACAAGTGTGCCGCGCTCTACGACCGCTCGCAGACGCGACAGCAGCAACAGCCGGAGGAGGAGGCCACGGAGGAGGAAGCGGCGGAGGCAGACGCCAAAAAGATCCGGCCGACGGGCCGGATTCCAGCGCTGCTGCAGATTGGGCGCAAGCACCAGATCACCAAGGAGCAGCAGGAGAACTTCCGGCGGGCGCACCAGGAAAAGCGCAAGGGTCTTGGATCGGACACGTTCCTGTACACGGTCTGGGTGAGGATTTTTTTTTTTCTTCATACGAATGGCTTCGTGCGACTTCTGCTAACAAAAACAGATCCCTCTTCTTCTTGGTGTGCTCCTGCTGTGGTTCTCCGGGGCACGGTCGTGGATCCTGCCGTCGGTGACGTTCAACGTGCCGTACCCGACGAGCCTGAGCAACGCGGCCCGTACGACAGCCACAGCAACGGGTGCCGGCGAAAAGAACAGCTTACACCAGTGCCACGCAGAGCCGGTGCTGCCCCTGCCGCCGGCTGTCACGGCGGCTCCCGACGGCGAGAGTGGCGACGACAGCGGCAACGACGGACTGCTCCGAGATATTCTTGGTGGCAGAGGGGGCATCGCGGCTTGAGCCCGTGTTCTTCTGGGGGGGTTCTTGTTTTTATTGTTCTGATGTGTTGTATATTCGCTTCGTGCTTGGAAGGACCTTTTATGACAATGATGTTTGTTTCTTTCTTCTGCATGTTGATCTAGGATAGCACAGTACGAAGAAGACAGCAAAGGGGGATGTGTAATGTGTATCTGTTAACATAAGCATGTACTGAAGACTTTATCTACACTGTCAAACGATCCAGGGGAAAAGGGGAAAAGGGGAAAAGGATTCAAAATAGCCGATCCAAAACTAGCTATGCTTTTAAAAACCAAAAAAAAAAAAGAACACTGCGCAATCTCATACACACTGCGCCGTCTCGCCGCCGCCCCGGGCCATTTTGTTGATGGACTGCACCAGGCTGATGAGCATGACGGTGCACCCAAAGACGACGACGCCGGCGGCCATGTAGGTGCGCCAGCTGCGCGTCGTCAGCTTGATGTAGCAGAGCGGCGGCAGGATGTAGGCCATGGCGCAGGCGCTGGTGGCGCCGACAAGCTCCATGACGACGCCGACGTCGCAGGTGGCCAGGCTCAGGACCATGGCGCCGACGACGAGGCCTGTGCTGACGAGGATGTGGCGGCCGCGGTGGAAGGGGGCGCCGGGAGAGAAGTAGTTGAACATGACCTCGCGGCAGACAAAGGCCTCGAGCGGCAGGGTGGTCAGCATGTTGAGGCCAAAGCAGAGGCGGGCGAGGTTGACCAAGGTGTTGTCGGGGGGGAAGTTGTTGAGCACGTTGCCGCGGGTGCGGTCGCCAAAGGTCAGGAAGCCGGCCAGGGCCATGAGCAGACAGGCGCACATGGAGACGGCGGTGGAGATGTGGGTGACGCGTGCGAAGCGGTCGATGGTAGGCGTCTTGAGGGAGCCGTAGATGAGGAGGGAGTTGTGGTGGCAGACAAAGGCTGGATGGAGGGTTAGGACTGGTAAGAAAGAGGAGAAACCCCTCCCTAAAAAAAGAAACAAACTCACCAAAGGAAATCACCCCGATCGCTTGAAAAAAGCCGCTGTTGATCGTCAGCAGCGGCGTGCTGAAGGAGCCGCGGGCGTCGGCCGGCGCCAGCGCGCCCTGCACAACGACGGTGGCGAGGATGACGCCCATGCTGATCAGGGCAAAGGTGCTCGCCTTGGCCAGCTTGGCAATGTCGCGGTACAGCGTCAGCGGGTACGACACGGCCAGCTCGCACACGACAATGACGACGCGGCGGTCGGCCAGCAGACCCAGCACGGGCACGTCCGGCAGCGCGGGCCACACGGCCAGCAGCACGTGCGGGATGCTGTCGCCGACGATCACGCCAAAGGCCACCATGCCGCCAAAGGCAAACACCCACTGCGCCACGCTGATGGCCACCAGCCCGGGCCGCCCGAAGCAGTGCTCGACGGTGCCCTGGAACGAGCTGGCGCCGCTGAGCTTGCTGTTGACCACGATCAGCCGGATCGTCCAGTCGACGGCCACCGTCAGCACCAGCAGCAGCACCGTGCCCGCCACCAGCCCCGCCTGCCGCATCGCGTACGGCTGCCCGATGATGCCCGCGCCGATAATGCTGTTGGCCATGTTCATAAACGCGCTGCGCAGCCCGGACTTGGGCCGCGCCCGCTCGCGCGCTGCCCACGCCTCCACGTCCATGCCCGTGTCGATCTCGCCCGACCGCGCCATGGCCACCGTCGGCGCCTCCATGCCTGTCAGCAGCGGCAGCCGATGCTGGCGCTCGTCCCCGGCCGCCGACGGATCCGCCATGTTGAGATCAAAGTCGTCGTCCGAGTCGTCGTCCGACTCGCCCGAAGCCGAGACAGATGCCCGGCCATTGGGCACCTCGGCCACCTGCGGCCGAAGGTCGAACCGTACCCGATTAGGCGTGCGTGGTGTCTTTGGCGTGCGCAAGACGCCGTTGCTGCCACCCATTATGGTCACCAGGCTTGGTGGTCGTGGCGGTGGTGACTGGTCTCTGCTGCTGCTGTTCATGCCGCCGCCGCTGCCGCTCTGGGACGCCAGATCTGCATCTATCGCTTCTTTGTTGCCATCGCCGACACTCTGGCCGGGAAAGCTCTTGTCGTCGTCGCCGTCGCCTTCGCCATCGCCATCTTGTACCAGGAGAAAGACGTCTTCGTCGTTCGCTGCCGCTTCTCCCGCTGCGGCCGCACCGGTCTCGCTATAGCCACGGCTACTGCCTGGCCCCAGCCCCGTCTGGACCATCGGTTGTCGCCCAAGGGAGGAGCAAACTGCCCGTGGCTCTGTCTTGTCGTTTTGGGTCGGACTTGGGTTCGGATATTCGGATTCGGAGTCGGACTTGGAGATTCCTGCTCTCACTGTCGCATGGTGTCGCTGCAAAACAAGGAATCCAACCAAACTGGAACAGACACTAATATCCCCGCGTCGCTCTCCACTCGCTCGTTCTGCCCGCTCGTCTTGCCGGCTCACTGTCAGTGATCGTGGTTGCTGCAGAGGCTGTGTCGGGGAAGTGGACAACGTTGCAAAGCGGCTCCGGCGGACCTCTTTAGGGAGCTGCTCAAGCCGCCAGCGCCCATCAGGCGCTAAAAGTGCTCCCGACTCGTGGGGGTAGGCACGCAACCGGCCTAGTGTGGGCCGCATAGCCTCGCCGCAGCGGCCAGCAACGGCCCCGATGCGTATACAAGAATATATGCCCCTATGCGGGCGGGTCCTTGTGGTCTGTGCGTGCTGGGCTGACCCCCCCTGAGCAAAGCCAGGCCACACACAGCCTTCCCAGATCAGATGTTCGTCTTCCCGCCGTCCTGAGCCCGGGCGCGATACGCCGCTCCCTTTTCCGAGCAAGACAGCATGTCGGTCACGGCGACGGAGATGGTCTCTGCCCAGCGGGTGCTCTTCGGCAGCCGCTACGACGGCAGCGGAGAAGCGGGGCAGCCGCAGGCACCGCCGGCGAGGAGGACGGAGACGGAGCAGCCCGCCGAGAGAGAGACAGAGGCGTCTGGGACCGATGAGCCCATGGACCAGACTGGGCTGGATGCACAGGCGCAGCAGGGCGGGCAGTCGGAGACGCAGCTACCCGGGACCGGGTCACAGCCTGAGACGCAGCCCGTGACGGTGACGGTGACACAGCCGCCGCCGGCAACAGACGACCGGCCGCCGAGCACGACGAGGCTCCCTATTCTCACGCGCCTGCCCATCTCCTTCAGCTCGGCTATGAACACAGACAACAACACGCTCCTGCAGCTGGACCAGGCGCAGAGCAACTCCGCCATGTACGTGGCCATTGCCAAGCAGCGCGCCGCCATCGGCCAGCTGGTCCTGCACCACGCCGGGTACAGCGGCCGGGACTACGAAATTGCCGTCGGCAGCAAGGACGGCGAGGCGCCGCCGCCGTCGGCTCCCAGCCGCCGTCGCGTCGTGGTCGCACACGCGCGGCACTGGATCCGCGGCACCTTCAACGTGTGCGTCCCGGTCGAGGTCCACGAACCGGCCGGCGGCCCGGTGGCCCGCTTCATCTTCCGCTGTGTCATGCCCTTCAAGCTGGCCGAGGCACACTACCCCGGCGCCGTCGACGAGAAGGTCGCCTGCGAGGTCGGCGCCTACGCCTGGATGCAGGCACACTGCCCGGATATCCGCATCCCCCATCTCTATGGGTTTTCGTTTGCGGACGGAACCAAGGTTTGTTTTGTTCTCTACGGTCCCGGCGGTGGCTTGTCTCTACTCCTTCCTTCTCTAACGGCCAGTTCACCCACATCGCCCACCGCAGATGGCCGGTCCGCGTCTGGTTCGCGCTCCGCCGTTGGTTCCACGACCGCTCGCTCGGGCTGACACGGTGGCTGCAAACCGCCAGCACGACGACAACGGACGTTGACGTGCCCCACCTCCTCTCCCAGTACACCCGGCACTCCGGCGTCGACCTCCGGCTGCAGGATCGCGACGGCACCCCGATCCCGACGTCCTACATGCTGCTCGAGGACGTCCGCTCCGACAGCTGCGGCATGCTCTCGCTGACGTGGCAGCAGCACTGCGGCGACCCGGTGCGCCGCGCCACGTTGTTCCGCGGCATGGCCCACGTCATGCTGGCCCTGGCCCGCGTGCCGCTGCCGCGCATCGGCTCGCTGCGTTTCGACCGCGCCACCAGCACCGTCGGCGTCACCAACCGCCCGCTCGACTGCACCACGGCGCTGCTCGAGAGCGAGGGCACGCCGCGCGCGGCGGCGCCCGACACGACATACGCCATGGTCGACCCGTACGTCGCCGACCTGTTCGCCCTGCATGACGCCCGCCTCGCCACGTACCGCAACGTCATCATGGGCGACCGCAACTGCCGCCAGCTCATGGCCGCCCGCGTCCTGATGCGCGCGCTCGCCCACCGCTACGCCACCGTGCCGCCGCGGCGCAGCGGGCCCTTCTTCCTGCAGCTGACGGACCTGCACGCCAGCAACATCTTTGTCCATCACGCCGACTGGCGGCTGCACTGCCTCATCGACCTCGAGTGGATCTGCGCCCAGCCGGCCGACATGCTCTCGGTGCCCTATTGGCTGACCGGCCAGGACATTGGCGGCCTCGTCGACGAGCCGCTCGACGCATACAATCGCGTGCGCGACGAGTTTGTGCGCGCCTTTGAGGCCGAGGAGCAGATCGAGATCCAGGGGGGCGCCACGCCGCCTCGCCCGCCGCGGAAGCACTCGCTCGCGCTCGCCCCAATCCTGCGGGACACGTGGACGTCGGGCGCGTACTGGTTCTGGCACGGGCTGTCGTCGATCAACGCCATGCACCTGCTGTTTGAGCAGCACCTCTGTTCTCAGTACTCGCCCGAACTCACCCGCGAAGACGAGACCCTGCTGGCACGCTTCTGGGCGCCCGACGCAGACGGATTTGTCGAAAAGAAGGTGGCCGACTACCATGCGTACGAGGCCGACCTCAAAACCGCGTTCAATAATCCACCACTGACAGCGACGAAAGTCGTCAAAAAGTAAAAACAAAAGCATGGAGGACATGCACGGAGAAGGGAAACTGGGAGGGGGGTGGTCGCGGAAGGGGTTTCACGAGCATGAGTCATGCGGCTGTATCCAAACACGGGCTCCATGATGCTATGAATACACGATCTAAACGATCTATTAGAGGAAGCACAACTCGGCTCATCGGGCACTTTTTTTCCCCCAATTTTCACCCAGGTCATCATCCTCTTTTCGCCTCTCCTCGTCCGTCTCTTCTGGGTATATAAATATGTGCTTGGGGATGCAGCCAACGACACGAGTGAGCCCATGCAGCCATTGGCTGTCCTCGCGTCGGGGTGAATGCAGATACATAAGAAAGAATGTGGTGATGAATGGTAGGACTATGAATGGTAAGACAGCAGGATCGTTTCACGGTTCCATGCAACCGTAAAAAAAGAAGGCAATTTATGATGCTAGCGCCAGCGCCGCCGCGACGCAAGCAATAGACCAAGAGATGCTTTTCCCGTCGAGCCGGTCTGCCGCAGATGTCACCATAGTCGCCTGCGGCGCAGCGCTGGTCCCGGTTGTAGCTTGTGCCGGCGATTCAGCGACGGTGGCGGTCGTCTCGGGGCTGCCAACACCAGGATGCACGCTAACGGGCTCAGTGCTGGACGCGCTGCTGCTGCCACTCGCTGTTGTTTTCGTGGCTGCCGCGGTGGGTGAGCTTGCTGTAGGCGAGCCGGTAGTGGATAACGAGGAGGTTTTGGATGTCGAGGCAACCGCTCTGCTTGCAAAGCCTAGGGAACGTATTAGGGTTTGGTCTGTAAGCCATGTCTAGGGAATGGAAAGCACCTACCAATGCGCTTCTTGTCGACGTCAAAGGCGGCATACACGTTCTTGAGAAAGAGATCGCCCAACAACCAGGCATCCTCGACAACGGCATAGCCATAGATGTTGCTGGTGCAGTTTCCGCTGTTGTCCGTAGAGGATGCCAGCCAATCGGCAGGATCAATGGTGTAGGTAACGCCAGAGAACGTAGCGGTCAGGGTCTGCGGGTTGGCACATGGCACGGTGTAGGTGACGCCGCCATCGGTGCTGCCAGAGCCGGGGATCAGGGCGTGCAACTTGGCAACATCGGCGGCAGGACCGAAGACGTAAGTAGTGCCGGTGTCGATATAAGCATCTCGGCCCGTGATTCCAGCATCGTTGCCATTGTAGCCCATACCATCCATGGGGATAGCCCAGTCGCCAGCGTCGGCCGACGCTACGTCGGTGTAGACGATGTCGCCGGTGAACTGGTCCGAGTCGGTGGCGCCAAAGGTAATCTCGCCGTTGTTAGTGCCCGAAGCCGTAGCACGCCACAACGCGACGCCGAAAATGTTGGCCGGCAGTAGGGAGGCGTCCTGGACAGACTTCCAAAAGTTGTCCGTAACGCCGTGGCTGAGGCTGAGGCCGAGAATGCCGTCAAAAGGGAAATGGGAGAAGTCATCGGACGTCGTGTTGGCCAGGCCAAAAGACATAGTCAGCGACAACGATGCGACGGCCAGGGTGTCGCTAATTAGCGACCCAGAAACGGTGCCGGAGCCGTAGGAGATCTTGAAGGCCTTATCTGACGTCTGCAGCGTCTTAGAGTCATCCGGGCCAAATTCGTTGTGCAGACTACACGCACTGGACGTGCAGGAACTGCCCATGACCCAGGTCGTGCCGGCACCGGTATCGAGGAGCATATACATCGGCGTCTTCTCTGAGCCGACTGCGACCTCGACGAAGTAGGCAAAGTCGGTTCCGTCCTGATCGATGCCGGCAGCGTTTGTGGCCGAGGGCGTGGCCGCGGACACAATGGAAAAAGCGTTAGTGCGTTTCGCCAGCTCAGCAGTTGTCGCAGTGGGCGGCGATCGTGGTTGCTGCCGTTGGTGTTGGTCGGCGGCGCGGCCGTATTTTGTGGTTAGACGGTGAGCGGTGCGCTTTACTCGCACATCAAGCGGTTCACTTTGGTCGGCCTGAGGTTGTTAGGATTGGACGGAGACTGGACGGAGAACATAAGCAGCAAACCTTTACAGGAGGTTGTTTCCGAGTCAGTCGGAACTTGACGCCAGCCTCGCCTGCAGCTACGTCGACCAGGCCGTTGACGGACCGCTCTTTTCGAGTGCTGGAAGCGGTCTGTGCCTTGCAGAGTCTGTCATCTTCGGCACAGATCTTGGCTGGAAACCAAGGGAAGAAGGCGTGGGCGGTGGAGATCCATAGCAGAATCTGCAGGAACACAGCCCATCGTAGCATGATGGCTAAAAGGGAAAAAAGAAAGAGAGAGAGCTATTAGGCAGGGTAAAGCCCAGTAACAGCTCTCGCTCGGGTGAAGGAGCTTCGGAGTCGTTCGGTCGAAATTCGTCCGAGCCGACAAGAGGTGGTCGAGGACAAACAAGTACACCCACTGAAGGGGACTCGCTGGGAGGACAGAAGATGGGAGAGTGCCAGACTCTCAGGCGCAAAGAAACGAGACCAACGAGACAGAATAAGAAAGACGAAATGGTGAAAACAAAACTCGACAAAGCAAAACAAAGCAAAGCAGATAGTATACACAAGATTAAGTATTATGCTGCAACATGAGCGGTTGCACGAGAACAGGGCCTCGGGACAAAACAATGAAAAAAGAAATCAACGTGTGACAAAGAGCGTGAGAGGACCAGTTTGTCTTATAAAAGCAAGGAAACAAGCAGCGAGTGGACGCGAAAACGAGAGGGCGAGACAAACGAGGGAGCGTGTTCGGCGGTGGCTGTCAGATCTCTCCCTGTGCTCCTTTTTTTCGTTTGTCGGCGGCGTCGGAACAGCCGCTTTTTCGTATAAAGTCCCGCGCGAAGGAGTCGAAGAGGAGAGGAGAGAGGAGAGGAGAACGGAGGTGCAGGAGGCGAAGGGAGACGAAAGGTGGGAGAGGGCGGAGAAAAAAAGAAGCTCGATCGTAGCAAACAAAGAGCAAGAGCATACCTACAGCGGGGACTGGACGACAAGGGCAGGAACCAGGTACAGATGTGGAGTATCGTGGTGCAAGCCCCTTTCTTAGTGGACGAAAGTACAGGGGTAGGATGCTTGGGGTGCTCCGCTACAAGCCATGTGGAGCACTAAATGCTCCGTAACGCATGCTTTACAAGTGTAGCCTGACTGGCGGAGCGGTAAAACGAGATGCCAGCGCCGGAGTGCAGCGGAATGGATCTGCTGGAATGACAACGTCAGGGTTCAACCGTGAGGGAAAACAGGGTTGGGATGCACAAGGCGATGGGACTACGCGGAAAGGAAAAGAGAAGACTGACAAACAGTGAAGCGCAAAAGGAGGAAGCATTGCATCTCTTTGCCAAGCACCCTTGACGCCGCTCTTGACAGACAGTCCAGCGTTGTTTCGTCTTTGAGATGCGTCCCTGTTTCTCGCTCTTGGCATGTGGAGAAGGCTGCCGATCGGCGGTGCGGGCAGCCAGGGAAGACCAGGGAAGAGAGAGCGAACCAACGGTCGACTACGAGTAGACGCGAGCACTGGCTGCAACAGCGGTTACAGATGTTCTACGATGACGATTTCATCGCCAACGAGGCCAGTTGGCGCGAGCCAAACCGGCACAGGGAAAACAAGAACCGCCTCAACCAAAAACCAAAAACCAAACAGGATCTACAGAGCCTTGTAGAAACAACCCCTGTCTTCCAGCCCAGCTCCTCAAAGGGAGATTGCCTTTCTCGGCGCCCGTTTCCGGCTGCGCGCGCCGTTTAAAATTGCAAAGATAAGAAACGCCGCCGTTGGAACGTGCCCTGAACACTCTGATTTCCTGCGTGCTCGCTACGGCCGGCCTAATTGAGACCTGATGGAACACAAATTTCGTTTGGATGAAAATAATATTATGAAAGGATATAATGGTCGCCCGACCTGTCGGAAATCGTAATTCGTCAAATACCCAACGCCGTGCTATCTGTCCGTCTGTTTGTCTGTCATTCCGCCGGCCCGTCCGCCTTACTTCCAGCTCAGGAAGTTCAGCAAGTTCGACCGCGGGTCCTCGGACGCGCCCGCAAACACCCGCTGCCGCGACGCCTCGCTCTCGGGCGTGTTGTATGACGAAAAGTAGCGATCCAGCTTGTTGGATTCGTGGTGCAGCTGGCTATAGACGTAGGCCGACACGGCGGAGACGGCACCGACAGTCGTGAGCGCGCCAATGGCCCTGTGCGCGTTAGCTGGGTTTTGCATCCTCTTGGCGGAAGAAGAACAGGGAAGAAACGTACTTGGAAGCAACTGCAGACATGGTGGTTTATTTTGTGGGAGAGATTGGAACAGTGAATGTTCGAGATGTTTGTTGGTGAGGATGCTTTGAGTGATGTTTGGGTGTTGTGATGCTGGTGATGTTTTTTCTTTTTTTTTTCTCTCTCGACCAATGCAGCAGACTCTCCCATCTTTATACCCGCCGCCCGGCGAGTGTATACCATCGCGATCCCACACATTCTCGTCTTTTCCTGGGCGTCATTGTTTTCCAACACACCGGCGTCATTGTCGTGATGTTCACAGCCCAGAATCGCGTGGTCGGCCTGCGCCTGCCACTTGTAATCGTCTGTGGGTCACCCGGTTTTAGGCGTGGTGTGCCGGGCAGTGGTGTGACTCGGGGCCAGCGGGGGTCAACCAACGACGGAGGAGGCCGGCGTCCAAGCGTCAGCTGAGCCGCCTGTCCGTCCACTGGTCAGGCATTTCGAGCATTTCGAGCAATTCGCTTTCGCATTTGCAACTTTGTGCGAGACGTAGCACAATACGGAGTACGACATGCAAGCAGTTCACGTGAGGACCAGCAGCATATCACGGGCTGCTGCAGCTTGCAGACGAAACAACAGTGTGTCTACGATGTTGGTATGCCGAAGAACGAAGATGAAACAGCCAAAAAAATTGGAAGACCGCTCCGCTGAGTGGCAGATGCACTTGGGGGCAGTTCGATCTCCACTTCCCCACATCGTTGCTCAAGCCGAGGCACAGCATAAGCTATTATCGTACTCTGTATCTTACGAAGAAAGATACAGCCAGGCATGGCCAAGTATCTTACAGCAGCACCCAGCTCTTGATTCAAGCTCCCGTTGCTGGTTTCATCCACGCGACTGGTTCAATGTGAACCTCTCCGCCTGCTCATCCACCTCCTTCCATTCCCTTTATCCGCTTCGCCCAGTATCGTCGCCACCATGCCCCAGAGCACCTCCGTCGACGAGGCTGTCGCCCGCTTCCGCCGCACGCCTTGGTGCGCTGCCCTCCTCGACCGGCCCGGCACCCTCGCCTACCTGCCGATGTCGCGCCGTGTCCACTCACCTGACCGCAGCCCTTACGAATCGCAGGACCGCCTCTTCCGTGTCGCCCTCAACAACGACGGTGGCGTTCCTTGGATGCTCACCTTCCACGTCAAGCCCAGCTCCGACCCCGCTGCCGATGTCGCCATCGATTCGGCACCCAACGCCGCCGCCGCCGGTCTTCCCCTCGCTGTCCACTCCTCCTCTCTGCTGTTCGCCCTCGGCCCCGATGTCATCGGCTTCGCAGGCACCACCCACGGCGGCTTCCTCGTCGCTATGATGGACGAGTCCATGGGCTCGCTGCTGTTTTCCAACTACGAGTACCAGCTGCGCCGGCAAGCAGCCGCCAAACGCAGCGGCACGCACTGGACTCCGCCCCCTGGTATTATCCGCCTCGGCGACGGCGTGCGCATCCTGACCGCCTCCATGAATGTGCGCCTGCTGCAGCCGCTGGTGGTCCCCTGCGACGCCGTCGTGTCCACCGCTACCCTGGCCCGCGTCGAAGGCCGCAAAATCTACATCGACGTCGACATCCGCAACGACACCGACGGCACCGTCTTTGCCCGCTGCGAGGGCATGTGGGTGGTGCTCAAGACGCCGACACCGGACCCCGGCAAGGCCAAGGCTAAGGCCAACCTCTAGAATACCCCAGCAGAGACGCAAGAGAAGCAAGAAGCATAGAGAGATACAGACCGAAAACGTCAACCGTGGAACGCCATAGAAAGCCAGTTTTGCGCCTGCTGCAGTACCTGGTGGTCGCGCGATGCCGGATCCAGGCAGCCCTGCAGCTCTGTCACCGTGTCCCAGAAACGCGCCGTGCTCTGATCGCCTTCGCCAAGCGCCGCCGTGGCCGTCCGCAGAAACACCCACACGGCCTCGCCTGTCCACCGCAGTGCAACAGCCCTCTGCTCCGTCTGGGCCAGTGTGTCTCGTAGAAGCTGGTCGCGCTGGGTCGCCTTGCTCGCCAGAAGCAGGTACAGCAGAAACGACCAGCCGGACGTGTCGGTGTAATGCTGGAAACACCACGTGCGCACCGCTGCGACGAGCAGCGCCTGCGTATTGTCGTTGCCGCCGTCGTCGTTCTGCTGCGTCACCAGCCACCGTGCGTGCTCCCATGCGTAGTAGTTGCGCGGGTGCCGCACCGCCGCCACCATTACCACGTCCACCACGTCTCCGCGCACGGCGTCGCCGTCTAGTGGCGCCGCCCGCTGCGCCAACACCCACCGCCGGTGGTTCCACAGCGTCGGTGACTTGGTGTGCCGGTGCAGGTGGCTCGTCAGCAGACTGTCCACAAAGACGAGCTCGTCTGCCAGCATGGCCGCCCGGTCCTCCGCCTGCTCCCGCGCCAGTCGCGCCTGCACAAGACGTTTCCGCGTGTTGGCCGCCGTCAGGTGCTCCGGGTCCAGGAGCAGGAGAACGGACGTGGCGGCTGCCAGCGTGGCGGCTGCCAGCGTCGTGGCCTGCTGTTCTTCATCCCCCTCCGCCTTTGTCTTCTGTCGCAGAACTTCCTGAAGCACCCGCCGCGCCACAAAAAAGGCCAGAACGAGACTTTTCTTCGCAATGGCCACCGCTGGCCCGTCGCGCAGCACCACCGCACTGTTGCCACCACCTTCGTCCTCCGGCAGGTGGCCAAGAATCTCGATTTCTAGACGGCCTGGCGATACCTTCGCAGTAAATATGGCCGAAATGTCCTGGTAGGCTTTCTGGGGGTCGGCGGACGCCAGAGACGCCACCGTCTCCTGGTCGAGTGCCCGCGACATGGTGCGGTGGAGAGGGTGGAGAGGGGTCGATGTTGCTGTGGGCAGCTGAGAGCTCTGAAGCTTCCCTGTAGCTCTGTTCGTTTTAGGCCTTGTGGCGCTAATGACTAATTAACCGCCCAAACGACAACATCGGGCAGGTAACCCGCGCACGAAACCAAAATCACGGGCGCAAAACAGCAGAAGGCGACTCATCCCAAACGTTGCTTCTGCGTCTGCCATCTTCTGCGGCGGTGACGTTTTTGGCTGCCTTTAATTGAAGCGGCTCCTGCTACAAGACGCCGGCACCGGGGAGCTCGTGAGCGCACCAAATCGAAACAGACTCGAAAGACCCGGGAACAGAACCCGAGACGACAAAGCCATGCCGTCGCTTTTGCTTGTTGTGTTCCTCGTTGAACTGGCCATTCAGACTGTCAACTCATTTGGTGCAGCCCAAATATCCAATGGGGTACGTTTCTGGGAGTGCTGCAAAAAGGGGGGATGAGGGGGGGGGGGGGCTCATGAAGTCTTGAAACGAGGGGAGAAGGAAAATGAACCGTCCAGCTAACGAACCCGCCTTTCCAGCTCTGGAGCCTCTACATCCGCATTCCAACTAAGAGCACCGCCGTCTATGCCGAGCACCGCCAGCTGCAGCGCAAGACCTTGGAGGCCCGGCGGGCGCTGCAGGCCACCAGCAGCCAGGACGAGTTTGCCAAGTGGGCGCGGCTGCGGCGTGAGCACGACAAGCTGATGGCCGAGCTGGAGAAGAAGAGTGCGTGCATGGAGGGAGGCAGGGGAGAGGGACGCAATGTTCTAGACCGACGCTGACCCAATTCAGAGGCCGTTATCGACACTGCCCGCCGCCGGTTCGACTCGACCCTGACGGCCGTACGCATTGCGCTCACGCGCGTCCCCCAGTACGCGTTGCCCTTCTGGTATGCGCGCGAGCCCATTTTCTGGCTGCCGCACGGCTGGTTCCCTGCCTACGCCGAGTGGGTGCTGTCATTGCCGCGCGCGCCCCTCGGCAGCGTTAGCATCGCGTCCTGGCAGCTGGCCTGCAACACCGTGATCCTGCTATTGCGCGACGCCGTGCTGGGTGTCGTCGCCCTGGTTGCGCAGGCAATACAGGCAGGACAGGCCAAGGCAAAGACAAAGGAAGCGCCGGTGGCGGCAAGCAAGACGTCAGGGGCAGAAAAGAAGGAGCAGTAAAGCTCCATTCAGAGCCGTTCTACGTTAGGCTGTGGCGGGCCTCGGATGTAAAAAAAAACCATGGGCACAAAAATGTTTCTCGTCTTTTATTGACACAGTGGTCTCCATGGAGGCCGTGACGAACACGGGGGAGATCCTGCAACACGACAGAGATTGACTCTTGGCAGAGTATTTTGGATTTTCTCTGGGCAACAATTTGACTCTGATGGCCAAGGAGGAGTAGAAAAGGCCATGAAAGCTTCGAAAGTGCCACGTCACGAAAGGCGCGAGGGAAGGAAAAAGTAAAAGATAAAAGGAATTTCAAGACAACCCGTCAGACAATCCAAAACATAAAAGGCATTCTACTGGCCTCGTGGTAAACTCTCGCACGCGATTCCTATACGCGCGAGCGCTCTGCCATGGCTTGCCCGTCTTGTCACTGTTTCCATCAAAAGTTGTTTTTGTGGAAGAAGAGAAACGTCGAAGCTTTTTTCTCCAGGGCATTTTCGCTTTTTGTCCACGGCAAATTTCTCTTATCTATCGTTATCGCTGATGCTTACGTAAGTTTTGAAATAAGGTGAAGCCCAAAACAAAACGAGGCAACTTCCTTGCTGCGTGCGTGGCTTTATCACTTGTTCGTGAATCCCTTTGTCTACCCGACGATGAGCCGGGCGCTATTTCCTCTGACTGTCTGGCTACGATAAGCCGATTGCACGCCGCCTACCTCCCTATTTGTGCATTGCACTCACTCGTTCAGAAACAGGACGTCGACGCGCTACCATGGCTATACCTTGGTCTGAGTAGGGCTTGCGTCCCTATCCCCGTTTCTCCCGGCCTAGGCTTCTTGTCTTATTCTGACAGCCTGGTATAGAATCAAGTGGGCCTTGATCTTTTTTGGGCCGTGGCTTCTGCCACGCATCATCGCCTATTACCGGCAGCTCCAGGCCGAGACCAGCCGGCAACGACAGCAGCAGCGGCTGCTCCAAAGCGGCGGTGTCCAGAGCCCAGAAACTTTCGTGGCAGCCGCCCGCGCCTTGAATATCCGTGCGACCATCGTCCTGGCTCTTCTGACCGGCGCTGCGCTGGCATGGCTGCTGTCGGCAGGCCTGCTTCCCTCCGGCGCAACATCGTTTCTGCCGTCCCTCCTCTCCGGCGGGCTCGCTGGCTCGCCCGAAAACATCTTCGTCACGACCAAGTCGCGCCTCCAAGCACCCACCGACGTGCTCTTCACGCGTCTAGCCGCATACCGACCCGGTCACGTGCTCACAGCTGCCGACGAAGCGCTACGTGCGCGCTTCACCAATCTCGACGCGCGCCTGCTGTACCTGCAGTACGGGCCCGACGTGCTGCTGGGGTGCCTGTTCTGTGACAGCAAGAGCGGCAGCGGCAGCGGCCAGTGGGGCGTATCGTACTTGGCGTACGCCCTCATCGACCTGCTGGCCACGCACATGGCCAATCTGGTGCTGATCGCCATCGCCACGTCGCCGCTGCTGATGCTCGGCCGGCGAGGATCCCAGCGGCGGCAGGCACTCCATGCGCTACAGGGGCCACAGGAAGTAGCAGCGGCGGTGGCCGCCGACGACTACGTCTACGACGTCAGCAACCACTACCTCCGCCTGTGGCGCATGCGTGCGTCCGTCATGGCCGTCGTCCTGGCCGCCCTCGACGTCTACATCTTAGTCTCGTACGACCGCCGCGCCAACGCCCGCGCCACTACGCTGGCTGCCCTCGACCCCTTCTTCTGGCGCATGCGCACCGTCCGCGGCGTAGCGTGTGCCGCCCTGCTGGCCGCGCTGGCCGCGCTGTTGCACTGGGCCCTGACCACCCCGCTCGCAACCCAGACGAGCGTCGTTGGCCACATGCTATTCGGCGCCCCGCCGCCGCCCCCGCTGTCGGTGTCGGGTGCCACCGCTGCCGCCCGCGTCGTCAACGCTACCCGCTGCCTGGGTGGCGTCAAGAGCAAGCTCAGTGCAAGCGCCATTGTCAAAAACACGACGCTGCGCGACACTGACTTGCGCGCCCGCACACACGCTTATTGGGCGCGTGAGGTGCAGCTCGTGGCCGAGGCCATGGAGGAGCGCGACGTGCTTGCGGGCATCCGCGACGCGCTGGCCAACAACCGGCTCGACCTGGAGCAGATTGCGCACGACGCCGCCGTCTACGCACAGAACATCGTGCCACCGGTGCAGCCAGCACCAACGTCAGCGCAGACGGCCGCCGCGGCAACGCCGCTGGAAGGAGACGAGGATGAGCGTACAGCGGAGGATAGGAAACCGCAACCACAGCCTATTGTCACGCGGTCTGGGGCGCCCATAGCAGACGGAGAAAACTGGAGAAAATAAAGGGAAGCGAGCGCTATGAATCTCGCGGTTATTAAGCAAATGAACACGCTTGGCTACCGTAACAACCAGTGTATTTCAACAATGGAGCCTATATGATTTTGATGCGCCCGTATATGCTTGTTGTAATACAGAGGACGTCCCAAATGTTTCGTCTGTCGGAAAAGAGAATGAAGAACAGGAGAAACGAAACACGTAGAGAAAAAGAAGGAGAAAATCACACCGCTGTCCAAGCAGCATCATAGCTGTAAAAAGAAAAGAAACAAAAGAGAAAATATATATCACCGGACCGCCTATGTAAAACTGCCTTTGCGCGAGGGCGGATTGGATGCCTCTGATGTGGCCTCCTCGACGCTGCGCTCCAGAAACCCGGCCCAGAGGTCGGCGAGCGACTCGCGGGCGCTGCCTGTAGGGGTCGTCTCCAAGAACTCGGCATTCAGCGACGGCGTGCTGGGTGTGCGGTAAAATGGTGACGACGGCAGCCGCAGGTTGCTGCCAGACCCACCGGGTCGGGCGAGGCCGGCCTTTTCCTTCTGCTCCTCGGTCCAGTTCAGGATGCCGGCAATGATCTGTAGGACCTGGAACTTCTTCGGGTCTGACCGGTCCAAAGCCAGGAACTGCAGCACATGGTTGGTGACGACTTGCCTGGTAGGCGGGCGTTAGGACAAGAAAGCAAGAGGCAAAACAAGGCATGAAATAAAAACCTACCGATCCACGCTGTCCTCCGGCTTGTTCTTCTTGATGTAGCGCAACGCCTTCGTCAGATGGTCGTTCAGCACAATGGTCTCGTGGCGCAGCTTGCCGATCAGAAGATTCTTCTCCTTCACCTCGCGCTCAAAAGGCGCCATGCGCCCCAGCTGCTGCTTTAGGTTCTCGACCTCGACCACGGCCTTTTCTGCCGCAGCCTCGGCCTCCTGGGCGCGCGTCTTGGCTGCTTCCAGTTGCGCCTCCGACGACTCGACCATTTCACGCAGCTCTCTCCGCCGTGTTTCCTGAATCTCCTGCAGTGCCCGCTGCAGGCTGTCGACCGCCCGGGCCTGCTCATCGCGCTCCTCAGCTGTGCGCTGGTACTGCTCGCGAGTGGATACGAGCTGTTCCTCGAGATCGGCAGCTTTGTCTGTCAAGGTTTCGCGCACGGAGCGTTCCTCCATGGCAATCACTTCCCATTCGCCCATGGCACCACTGGTCGACTCGAGCTCAGTCCGCAGCTGCTGCAGCTGCCGTGATAGCTCGTCCTTCTCGCGCTGCCAATTCTGCTGCGCCATCTGTGCCCGCCCGCGCAAGGCGGTGGTCTCCCGTTCGGTGTCGCGCTCCATGTCGTCCAGGTCGTCCTGCAGTCGCTTTACTTGGGCGGTAGCAGAGGTGGCAGAGGCCTCGGCGGTGCGCACATCTTGGCGTAGCGTCTCGTTTTGTGCCTCGAGTTCCTCGACGCGGTCCTTCGCCTCCTCCAGCTCATGACGATCTCGTTTCAGTCGATCGCCCAGTGTCTCTTTGATCTTCTCGAGACGGCCCAAGAGGTTCTGGTACTGTGTCTCCGCACGCTCTCGGCCGGCTTCGCTTTCTTCGAGCTCCACGCGCAGTTGGTCGGCCTCCCCCTTTTGTGCTTCTCGTGCTTCCTGAAGCTCTTGAACCTGCTGTCGTAACTGGTCGACTTCTGCGCGTAGCGCCTCTTGGCCTGGTTTTGTCATGGCGTCGGTGCTGGTGTTCGCGTTTGCTGTGTGTACTGAGGTCGGTTTGGACTGGCTCCCATTGCTGTCTTCGCGTTGCCGGGTGTCCTCATCTGCGGGGGGTTCCTTGGTATGGAAGGCTATGGTGTGTCCGTTAGCTGTCGAGCCGTTTCGTGCATGTCCGTCACCGTTTGTCTCGATCGGTTTTTGGGTGTTTGCCGGTGCGTTCTCGATTTCTTTTGTTGTAACGTCCATTGTTTTCTGTCACTCTAGGTCAGTTGTCTATCCACGGAAGCCTCAGGGGGGGGNGGGGGGGGACGGCGGCGGTCCGTGCGGGATGCGCCGCCATAAAGCGACAAGGAAATGAGTGGAAAGGTGTTTCTTTCCACTTACCACAGCGTCGTCATTCTCTGCGGCATCTTCTTTTGATTCGTCTGGCACGCCGCCGTCGTCATGATTCTGCGTATCATGTTCGGATATGGTGGAGACTGCAGGGGCAGTCGACTCCGGATCTTCTTCTGTTGGAGGCGCTGGGATAGTGGCCTGTATAGTAGCAGTCGTAGCGGCTGCGGCACTGGCCTTGGCCTTCTTCTTTTTGTTCTTTTTCTTGGCGCCTGCAGGGGTCAGTAACTTGCAAAAAACAACAGCGGAAAAAAAGAAGAAAAAAAGAATTGCAAACTGGGAGCCAAGAGAGTGCGTCATAAGAGGAGACAGTTAAAACACACACCTCCTTGGGACGTCGGCACGTTGTCGTTCTGAATCAGTGGTGCTGTGGTAGGGGCCATGCTTGCTCACGACGGCGGACGAATGGCACCACGCAGCAATCAAAAGCCAGGCTATTTAGAGGAGACGCTGCGCTCCTTGGATGGGCATTGGCCTGTAGTATCGTCTTGTCGTCTTCGCGAATGGGAGGGGGGATGTGTTCAGCGATTGGCAGAACGCGCGCGTCGCGGTGGAGCAACCAACACTGTGGCCAGGTTGTGTCGTGTCGTCACGAAGCTCGGGCTGTGAAGTTTTCCGTCGTGAAATTTGATAGGTAAGAATGGTTGGTCCGAGGGCTTTTTCAAGTGTTTTGTTAGGTTTCTCTGGGGAAGGTATCGTTACGGCATGGTTGAAAGCTGGAAAAGGGTGGGCGCCGCGTGATGGCCGCCCATCGTTCTTTCTTCAAAAGGCCCCCAAGGCCCCCCAAGCCCCCCAAAGCTTGGCTTCGTATGTATCTTACTCGTAGCGGCACGTTTTCCGATCTTCGCACAGGCAAACACGTAAGCCCTTCCCCACACCTACCTACGCCAGCGCTGACTGGCGGCGCGCGGGTTGGCAGGTCTATGCAGGTATGCGGGTGGCTACTCTTAGGCCAACCAGGAATTTTACCGTGTTCAAGGGCTAGACAACTGGCAATCAAGGCGTTTAGTTTTTGGGGGACGACAGAGAATGACGTGAAATGAGACTGCTCACGTTGAAAACAAAAGCGGTCCATTGTGGCGTTTTCTCAGCTCGTATCCCGCTTGTGTATCACAACACCTATGCACTTTACGAGGTTTTGTGTGATCCATTTTTCCGGGTAAGCTCGTATTATTAGCTGGTGCTTGCTTTTTTTTTTTTTTTCTGTTTTTCTTTCTCTTTTCTCTTTATCTTACAATTAAAACTTCGCCAACCACGGACGCCTTCAATGCTTGCTTGCGAGCCGGACGGGATGTCTTTGTCCCGAAGATGGCCTCGCATCGCGTTCGCGCTATGCCATGGCTACTTTCGGGGGTGGTTTGGCGAAGGAGAGAAAAATCTCCCTTTATAATCCTGGTGCTCTGTCCTGGACTTGTCTGCAGTGGACGTATCGGGTTCGCTATGGGTGCACATCTTGATAAACATAAACCGTGATACACACATATAAGCCACTTATGGGAGTCCGATCTAGTTGACTCAAGAATCATTTGGCCGTTTAGCTACAGAACAACGTGGAACAGAAGGCAGAAAAAACAGCAAAGGACCCAAACTCCATTACACACGTGCTCCTTTTTCTTTCTCCCCTTTCCCTCCTCACTCATGCCTTGCCCGCCTTGGACTTCTTGGCCTTCTTGGCTTTGCCTGCCTTGGACGCCGCAACTGCCACGGCCTCGGTCGGTGTCTCCGCGGCGGCAGCTGCTGGAGCCGCCTCGATCGGGGCCGGCTGCTCCGGCGCCTCCACCGCAGCAACGCTGTCCGCAGCCGCCGGTGCCGACGCCTTCTTCAGCTCCGGCGTCGCGTATGTGTAGCCCAGCGCCTTCGCGGCCTCGGCGGCGCGCGCGGCCCGCTTCTTGGCCTCGCGGCCGATCTTGTTGGTCCAGCCGGTCTCAGACCGCGGAACGGCCAGCTGGGCGCCGGCCAGGCGGTTCCAGGGCACGGCCTTGAAGCGACGGTTGGCGCCGCGGAACAGGTTGGGTGGGATGCTGTCGGGGCTGACGACGCTGCAGCGGAGCAGGTGGCCGAACAGCAAGTAGTTGTCCATGGTCTTGGCGACAATGTCGGCAACGTCGCGGTCGACAAACTCGATAAAAGCATAGTGCTTGCTGGCGCCTGTCTGCCGGTTGCGCGACAGCCGCAGCCGCCGGATGTCGCCAAACTGCGAGAAGTAGCTGCGCATCTCATGCTCGAAGAAGCCGTGCGGGATCCGGCCCACGTAGACAACGCTGCCCTGCGGCTCGTCGCCGTCCACCGTCTTCTTATCGCCGTTCTTCTCCGTCTTCTTGCTGCCACTCTTCTTCTTGGCCACGGCAGCCGCCTCGCTCACGCCCGCCGCCGGCGCCTTGCCAACATCTTGGCCTGCCTGGAAAAGACTGGCCCCGCCAGTGGGCTCATCGTCCTCGCTCACGTTGTCTTCGTTGTCGCCCTTTCTGCTGTCAATCGCCCGCACCAGGGCCGTAGTCGTCGCATCCTCCTCTTCTTCTTCCCCCTCGGCCTCGTCCGCGACCTCTTCTTCTTCCGCAACCTTCTTCGCCTTTGCTGCTGTTGCGGCCTTGCTTGCTGCAGACTTAGTGGGCTGTTGCTTCTTCGGTTTCTCTGCCTTCTCGGCCTTTTCGGCCTTCTTCGCCGTCGTCTTCGTTGCCGGCTCCGCGATCACGGGCTTTTCCACGGCCTTGCGCTTCTTCGCAGTCGCAGGCGAGACATCTTCGGCAGCTGTTTCAATGACGGTCAGCCAGTCGTCTCTCTCAGGGCAAAGGTGTGCCCTTGTGCCACCAACCGCAACCTACCCTTTCGCTTGGCGGCCTTCTCTGCCAGCCTGCTGGACTTCTTCGGCGTCGTCACTGTTGCCGCCGCCGTAGACTCGGCAGCTGCCTTAGCCTTCTTGTTGACCTTTGCAGTACCCATTGAAAAGTCGGGTGTTTCTGATTTGTTCTGACTGTTGCGCTGTCCGTCGAAAAGGCTCTGCAAAAACAGCAGAAAAAACCCCCGGCCGCTTTTTTTTTTTTGGTTTGCTTTTTTTTCTGCCGTACAATAAAGGCGGTGAGACCACAGTAATTCTGGGCGTATCTCAGATAATTAGCTTCCATGCTCAAGCGTTCATCTTATTCACCGCGACAGGCATTACTGCATGCGACAGGGTCCAGATGTGATCCATGATACACAAATATGCTGCGAGAAATAAAAGAAAACGACCAAAATCCCAAGCAATCGCCAAAACATAAAATCGCTTTTCCGCTAAACCAGCCGAACACCGACGCAACCAAGTAAACAAACGAATAGGGGGGAATACGGTATCAAGTTGTCGTTCCAAAGAAAATCCCGCCACCTATGCGCATGCAGATACCCTCATGATTCTGTTGGAAATTCGTCATCATCATCAACGGCAAGATTATAATCCATGCCGTCATCCAGGTGCAGCAGCACCGCCCGGTCAGCCAGCTCCAGCGCCTGCCGCGTCTCCGGATCGAGCGCATCCACGTCAAGGTCGCGCGCCACGTTGCGCCGGTGCTGGGCAAGCGTCTTCTCTCGCGTGCGTTGTCGGCACGCATCAAGGGCCCTCTTATCAATGAGATCCTGGCTCACAAAGAGGCCGTCATCGTCTCCGCTGCTGTTGTCGACCGAGTCATTCCCGTCGACTTCGTGGTAGGCGCTGCTGCTGCTGTCGAGTAACGCCTCATCTGGCAACAGCACATCCTTTACAGGCCGTGGGCGTGACCTACTGCTCGCCGGCACCCGGTTCTCCTGTTGCAAGCGCTCGTAGCCAGCAAGCAGTGGGTTCTCCGGCTGTCCATCCCGGTGGAACGACCGGCAAAACAGATTCGTCTCCGCGTAGTTGGGCCCCTTTACCGCCCCCACGGTACGGCATGGCGCCAAGACCAGCTGACCGGACTCGAGAAATGCGTGTGCCCTCGCCGCACCCGAATCGAGATCCACGTTCTGGCCGCTGATGCTGCCGGCGGCAGCCGGTATAGAAGAAGGCATGCTCTTAGCAAATATGCTTCCATTCGGCAACGGGGCTTCCATTTTCATGCCTGTCGGTGTTGACAAGCCTGTCCCCGGCGGCGGTGGCGGTGGCGTAGCGTGGCGGATAATCCTCGGAGGATGGTGACGGAAAGTCTTCTGGCGGGGTCCGGTCGCTGTAGTTGCGGCGTTTCTTTCGTCGTTCTCCTCTTCCTCGCTCAAAAAAGCATCCTCTTCGAGGTCCTTCTCCATTCTGCTATCCTCAACGGCCAGCACGAACACGCGACCGCTGGCATCGCCAACGGCCAGCCGTGATTTGCTCGGCGAGAAAGCTCCAAAGGCTACGGAAGCAGGGCATTCCAGCAGGTTCCGCACAAAAGGCGGCTGCCCATTGGAGCGGATGTTCCACACTTTGACCACGCCGTCCGATGACCCCGTGTAGAGTCGATCGGGCGTGGCGCCCCAGGCCACAAACTTCACTCCTGTGTCCTCGGTTGATATTCTTTCGCCCGACAGCTCTTCCACACAGGGGCCATGTGCTAGAGTGTGAATTGGCTTGTCGCCTTGCGACGTATCCCAGACGTATGCGCGCCCGTTCGTGCAGCCAGCAGCAGCGTAGATGTACGAGAAGCTATTGGGTCTGGAACGAGTTAGTTGGAGGTGACATTATAGGAGAAGTGGCAGACAAAATAAAGAGGCTTACAGAAGAGCCAACTCGTTAATATCGTCCGCGAAGCAGTCAAGAACCTGCACTTCGCTGTATGCTTGGCCTGCATGCTCTGGGTTGTCCGAATGCCGGAAAATACGGATCTGCGTGCGCACATTGCTCTCGATGGCCTGCCCGACCGGCGACGTGGCCGCAGCAAAGCACTGCTGTGTCGGATGCCATGCTACCTCAAAGACGTTCTGAGATGTGCCGCCCAGAATCCGCCAGCGTTGACCAGTCTGGCCGTTCCAGAGACACAGCTCGCCCGAGTTGCGCCGGTCTTCAGGAATGTGCTCGTCATCCGCGAAGTCGGACAGGCCGCGCGGCGAGTAACCCACCAGCAGGAGATGGCGCGTTCCCGGTGCGAGACCCCAGCGCACGGCGGCAGGGTAATAGGCCCACTTGTCCGGGACCACCGGCCGCCCGTCCAGATCCATGATTAAAGAGCAAGAGAGGCTTTTGTAGGTAACGCGTACACTGCCACTGCTCTCCAAGGGTGGCAGCCGGTAGATGCGCACAGCGTCTGCGGATACATCGCTGGCCGTAGCAACCAAGCACGGCTCGTCGAGCGACGCAACCACAAAGTTGACCTTGCCCTTATGATTCCAGGTGCTCAACGGCGACATGATACTGGCAGCATGGTTGACCCGCCAGAGCTTGACTGTATTGTCGAAGCCCGAAGTGAGGACCAGATTGCGGGCGGGATTGTAGTCAGACGAAACTACAGACGTGTAGAGCCAAGGGTCGTCGTATCGAATGCTGTGCTCGGCGGTGGCAACCGCAGTTTGGTTCGGCCCCGCAGCAGCTATGGCGCCGGACCGCGCAACCCGGTGGTCTGCGTAAGCGCGAAGTGTTCCCTTCGTGACGGAGCCAAATGCGAGGTTGCCCTGTCGGTTGTACTGATGGTTGCGGTTGTCCATGTGCGTCGTGGTCCCGCAGACAAAAGTATCCTCAGAGGTCCAGCTGATGGTAGTCACGTCGCCGGCGCAGTTGGTCCATTCATTGCACAACGCCAGGCTGTCTTCCCGCAAGGTCTGAAATGCGTTGGGAAAGTTGACAAGCTCCCTTGTGCGACCAAGTGCGAGCGTGCCGGTCATCGCGCGGGCCAACAGTAAGGAGCCAAACTGCGAGGAGCGTGTGACGGCGACCTCTGCGGCCGCATGCGCGGCACGGTCCACTCTCTGCAGCGTCAGCGTACGCTGCGTGGTAAGCTGTGTCGCAAGTCGACCGCGGGAAATGCACACATCGACGAGGAAGGCGGCCACGTCCGCGGCCTGGCGACCCTTAATGCTGCATTTCTTGGCTAGGGGGGGGATTTTTGCCACATCGCCTCGGATGAGATGTTTGAGCTCCCGGTCTGGTTTCCTGAGCTTCGTCTTCTTCTTTGGTGATTGGCCGGCGAGTACGGCACGCGCGGTCTTGAGTACAGCCTGGACCTCCTCCGGAGTGAAATCAACGTGGATAACGGCCGGGCCACGGTGAGTAGAGGGCACGTATTTCTTAAGCAGCGTTCTGCCGTTTTGGGCAACGAATTCACGGTGTTGGAGCTGCAGGTAGGGACGGCGCGGGAGTGTGGCGAAGCGTGTAAAAGATGAAGTTGCTGGCTTTCGGCGTGCTGTGAGCAGTCCATTTTGATTCCGCTTTGAGGATGCTGGAGACCGAACATCATATGAGCTAACCAAGGCAGGAACCAAGGCAGGAACAGATCGGAAGACCGTTGGAGACACGGGTGTGCCTTCCGTCTTGGGACAAGGTGTCTGCTCGCGGTTGCTACTTTCGCCCTCTGGTCCGCGTGGCTAAAAACAGAAGTTTAATAAAACGCCAAACAAGGACGATATCCCCAAAACACATACTGGCAACGGCTCCTTAGGCCGGGGACTGTACAGCAGAGGCTCATAGACAACTTCAGAGTGCGCAACCTTGGGCTGTTGGGCCGGCTGAGCAGGCGGAGCAGCCTGGGCAGATCGAGGCGACTGGAGAGGCCGAAGGGACCGGGAAAACTGAATAACCTGGGAAGACTGAGGAGGCTGAACAGACCCAGCAGGCCAGTTGGGGTTGATAGGCTCGACTGGTCGAATTCCTTGCAGGGGCCGAGCTAGTTGGTCCTGCCCGGCTGATACCGACGAGACTGGCCGAACAGGCTGAGCTAATCGGTCCGTTCGGATAGGCTGGATTGGCCGGGTAGGCTGGGTAGGCTGGCCGGGTTGCACAGGCGACACCACAGGCCCTGCCAGTTGTAGTGGCAGCACGGGCGAACCTGGCTCGGCCAGCGGTTGCGGTGCTTTCGCCGTGATATCGCGTAAAGCCTGCTCCCCAGACGCGATGGTGCTCCCCGACGGCAAGCCGTCCAGTCTCACGTCGTTTTCATCATCGTCATCGTCGTCCAACATCAGAATCTCCCGCTCGCCTTCCACGGCCACCTTAAACCCGCTGGGGACGCCGCGCTTAAGTGCTGTTAAGCCCTGGTTGGGGGTCTGTGTGCGAGGCCCGTTTGTTGATGCAGCAGCATCGCCCCTTGGCGTACTGGTTGCCGGCCGCGTCGGTGTATGCCAGTGCCATTCCGGAAACGGGCTCTCGTCGTCCGAGCCGGACGTGTCTGCTCTGATCCGCTTGGCGGGCGGTGGCGCGCTGGCACTGACGCCAGAAAAGGGGGTTTTGACGGCATGCGAACCTGCACCGCCGTGGTTGCCGATCTCACCCACAGCCGTGGTAAACAGCCTGTTAGAAACACCAACGTTAGTGTTCTGGCCATTTTGGCCTTGCTGTATTATAGACGGAGCCATCGCCTATTCGCACGGCGCGCGCGGGTACAGCAACGTCGTCTCGCGTCAACGTCGTCTTCTCACGGTTGTTAGCCTGATATTTACGAAAACGACGATCCCTAGCGTCACCGGTATAGGTAAAACCGGGTGGGGCGTATAGAGGATGAATATTTATCCGAAGTTACGCTATTTATAGAATTATATAAGCTTTAACAAAAAGTGCTCCTTAGTTCTTCTCCTATAAGATCTTTAAGGAGTTTTGACGATATATTTAAGGTTTAAAGAGTTCGGAGCGTATTAACTAGGGTTTAAAAAATATTTAAAGGGATATTAAACAGTTTAAAGGGAGGCGTTGCTCGGTTTCCTATTTACTAGCTTTTTCGGTAGGTTTCCGTCGCTTTACGGAGTAAAGCGCGCTTAAATTGCATCGAATCGTAATTTTGCTCGGTGCGACAAATGCGTTATTAGTAGGGATTTTTTAGC
Source organism: Ceratocystiopsis brevicomis (assembly GCA_002778105.1). Classification (NCBI taxonomy): domain Eukaryota; kingdom Fungi; phylum Ascomycota; class Sordariomycetes; order Ophiostomatales; family Ophiostomataceae; genus Ceratocystiopsis; species Ceratocystiopsis brevicomis. Next base: position 184,770 of record PCDN01000007.1, read on the forward strand.
GCTGAAAAAACCCCCCCTGCTCTCATTAAAAGTCGTTGCACAAAGCAGAGGGCAATAAATATAACGTCTTTCTTTCTTTCTATAGTCCCTTAGCCTGTTATCATTACTTTACAACTGTGGTGAGAGCAGGCTGCGTGTCGGTGCCTTCACGTGGTGGTTTTTCGTGGTGATTCTCGCCAGAACAGGGAATTCTGCGCGGGTGCCCCATATTTATTTATGATTGGTGGATTATAGGCTTAGCGGGTGTTTATTGTGAAGAAGCGCTGTAGGCGCGCCTACCTTGCGTCGAGACATGGTAGCTTCACTTTTCGAGTAGAATAGCTTTAGACAGCACAAAAAATCCATACCACCGCTTTTAGCCCTTATAGACTGGCTATTTGATTCTTTCCCACCAGGGCCGTTCTCCTTCAGAGAAGGGCTACGATATAGAGCCTTCTCCCCGGCTTCGTCTTGTTGTGGCATAATTGCATTCTCTGGTTGCTTATCGTATCTAACAGACGTGATACAGACGTGACACAAAAAGTCGCAAAAGTCGCAAATATACATCACGTGATAGTTATAAGGCGAATTCAATCGCTCCCGGTTGCACGAGACATGAAATTTTCATTCCAATGTACTCGTAGGCTTTGAAGCTTATACCTAAATACACACTTTATACACAAAGCGTAGGCCCTGCTGCGCAGATGGAACAGTCCTAGACAACATCTTTTACAGCTTCGAGGGAAGTTTCGTCTGGGTCTTCAGCTCGGCATAAAGGGTGTCGAGCTCCTTGCGGAAGGCCTTTACGGCCTGCGGGCGCCTCAATTTGAGCCTAGACAGAGAATTAGCAGGTGAAAAATGGGATGAAAATAGGATGAGAAAAAAACTCACGTGGGTGTCAGCAAGTCGTTGTCCACAGTGAATGGGTCCACTGCCAGCATCACATTGCGCACCCGCTCGAAGCTGTTGAACCGGTTCTTGCGCCCGATGGCCTCCAGCGTGTTCAGCACGGCCGCGCGCACGCGTGCGTCCTTGAGCGCCGCGTCAAAAGCCGCCTTGTCAGTTGCCGCCAGCTTCTGGCCCAACACCTTGCCGGCAAACGGTGCAAACTGCTCAGGATCGACACCCAGCACCGCCACCAAAGTCGCCTCAGCCGGGTCGCCGTGCACAAACGCCGACGTCAGCAGTGGTGATGCACCCATGTACACGTTCTCAATGCGTTCCGGCGACACGTACTCGCCCTGGGCCAGCTTCAGCACGTTCTTCTTGCGGTCGACAATTTTGAAGCGCCCCATGGTGTCCACCTCGACGATGTCGCCGCTATGGAACCAGCCCGTCGATGCCTCGATCGCGCGTGCCGTCTCCTCTGGGTTGCGGTAGTACTCGCGGAACACAATTGGTCCGCGGATCAATAGTTCGCCGCGCGGAAACGGCTTATCCTCCACCGTGTATTCGAGCTCCGGCACGCTCTCAATGCAGAACTCACAACCCGGCAGCGGTGCACCAATGCTGCCCACGCTCATGTCGTCCTTGGACTGCACGGACCCCACCGCGCACGTCTCCGTCATGCCGTAGCCCTGCATAAAGCTGTTGCCAAACGCCGCCCGCAGAAACCGCTGCACGTCCGGGTCAAGCTGTGCGCTGCCGCTGACCATTGACAGCGTCCGGTCTAGGCCCACCGCCTTGCGCAGCTTCGACGACCAGATGCGATCGTACAGGAAGTGGCGGTTGGTGGCCTTGCCCGGCGAAAGGTCCATGTTAGCCAGCTTGGCGGCCAGGGCACGACGCGACAGGTTTCCGCGGAAGCCGTCGGCGTCGACCGTCGCCGCGCGCAGCACCGAGTTGAACCTGTTGTACAGCCGGGGTACGGAGTAAAAGTTGGTCGGCCGCAGAATCTTCAGGTCGTCGACAAGGCCGGCCACTTCGCCATGAAAATAGCCAATCCGCGAGCCCATGCTGATCGAGCACCAGTCCGCCATGCGGCCGTAGATGTGGGCCAACGGCAGGTACGAGAGCTGCACGTCATTGGGGCTCAGGAAGCCAGACGTGCGCGCCGTGTTGATGGCGGCCAGCATATTCCGGTGCGTGATCACGACGCCCTTGGGCGCGCCCGTGGTGCCCGATGTGTAGTTGATGGTCGTGATATCCTCGGCCGTCGGCGGACGCGTGGGGCGACCGGAGCGCAGGCCCAATTCCTCAACCTCGGTCATGGAAAAGATTTGAATGCCGTGCTCGGCCGCCATCTCGCGCAGCAGGGCCGCCTTGGAGATGTTCTTCGGTTCGCCCGCCTCAAGAGGGTCGACCGAGATGATCATCTTGAGGCTGGGCAGGCGGGGAGCCAGTTTCAGCAACGCCGGGATATGCGACAGCGCAGAAATGATGCAGGCCAGCTTTCCATGGTTGATGATGTATTCGCTAGCGTCGGGGCCAAGGGTCTCGTAAAGGGAGACGTTCCAGAGCGACTGGGAGATGATGCCCAGGTCGGACAGCTGCCACTCCGGGCGGTTCTCGCACCACAAGCCCACGCCGTACTTGTCTTCGGTGATGCCCGCCGATTTGTGCAGCTCGACAAGACCGGCACCGAAGTTCGTGCTGCGCTCGGCGGCCTGGGCGTAGGTAATCCAGGTGTACTTGGGCTCCCACGTCTTCGTGGTCGGATTCCAGGGCCGCCAGCCTAGGAAATCGTACTTACCACGGTGCTTGACGGAGCTCTGGAAGACATCGTACAACGTGAAGACGTCTGTTTCACACGTGTCGAGCAGGGGGATGTCGCGAAACCGAAAATGGCGGTAGACGGCGGAGCGGTTCGGGGATTCGCTGTTAGGGATGGCGACAGCGTAAGGCGCACCGGGCGGGGGACTGGCAGAGATGCGGGCGATGGCGGCCGCGACCTCAGAGGGAGCCATGGCAGGAGAAGGACGGAGGATTGGTTGGGGCAGCTAAAGATGAGGAGACGGAAGACTGTGGGGGGTGGAAAAGAAAGGCGCGGGAGGAAGCAAGTCATCGAAAGAAGGAAAGAATACGTCAAATGGACGAGAGTGCAGCACAAAAGGAAAGAAGCTACACGAGAGAGGGGAAGTATGGTGTGGCAGGCACGAGCCAAACGTGGAGAGGCATGCGGCCGAAGATGCCGCTCGCGGTTCCTCGGGCAGCCGCTACGGTGTAGGGACGATGCTAATTTGTGGGGGATAGCATCTGTCGGGGCAAGATACCTATAGCGAGTTTGCCACCCCCAGAACGATTTCCCCAGAGTCTGGAGTCCGAGGGCCTCGGCATGTGCAGACAAATACGAGCTAGCGTGTGTTGTCTTTATAACGTGCATGTCTATCGTAGGCATGTGAAATGGTTGGACGAGTGCAGCCTAGCGCCCCGGTTTTAGCGAAAACTGGCAGCTGGCATTCCCCAACAGTTGGTCGCCATGAAACAGGGGTCTCCTATGTCCTGAGTCCTCACAGCCATACCCACTGCGCAGCGCTTCCAGCCGCGTTTCATGTCGGCGTCACAGCTGTGTTGCATAGTGATCTTGTTTTTTTTTTTTTTTTTTTTTTTTTTTTTTTCGGTTGTAGGCACTACGGAAAAAAATTCTTCGGATACACGCCTCCTCCAACTTTCGCGGTGAATAAAGAGGATTCAGTCTGTCGCACCAGTCGGCCGAAGATTGAACGCAGTTTGTACAATGGGACACTGAACACAACCCGACGGGAGCCTGGGCCTACTGGCCTTGGCCGCGTATCGCCTCCCGTACATCTTGGCAAACTGAGTCTGCAACGCATAACGGTTTGAGGTGTCGCGTTGTTTCTATTTTCCCCTCGGACCTCTACTGTGCCCTAAATACACCCTCGTCCCCTGTTTCTCCTCGTTTCGACTTTACTTGTAGTTCTTCTTCTCTTTCTTTCCTCGTCTGTCTCTACGTTTGTTTTCCTCATCCATCGCCTTCATTTCCCTTCGTTAGGGACCGGTAGCCCTTTTTTTCTAGAAGCTGGCCTTCTGTTTTAACAATCCATCTTGTCGCTCTCCCCAAGGAGTCCAACAACCGACAAAATGGCGATCAACCTCGTCCTCGTTCTCCGTATCCACCAACTCATCCTCTCAGTGATCGTCCTGGGCCTCTCGGCGTATGGTAAGTTTGGGACAAAGAAAAGACCAGAAAGCACATCTTTATACACCGGAGCTGACATGCAAGTCGTCAACTGGTATACTATGGACACCAAGACATCCTCTCCCTCCCAGGTCAATTTTCTCGTTGCCGCGCCTGTTTTGTCGCTCCTTTCGCTCGTCTACAATCTCGGGGTCTCTCGCTTCGTGGAGAAATGTATGTTTCGAATATTCCTAGAGGGAAGCAGAGAGACACGAAAGCGCTGACGCTTTTAGTCTTTAACGCCTACGTCGCTTTCGCCATTGACGTCGTCAACGCCATTCTCTACTTTAGTGGCTTCATCGCACTCGCCGTCTTCCTCAATGGTTTGGTCTTCTGCCGGGGTACCGTGTGCGGCGCCGCGCGGTCGGCCACAGCCTTTTCCGCGCTGTCGTTTGTTGTTTGGACCGGCAGCGCTGTGCTGCTGGCTCTGAGCGTATTTGGTCGGGGCTTCCGCCAGCCGAGCCTGAAGAAGGCTGGAAACTCCGGGCGCCCGGCCGAAATGAAGGACGTATCCAATCAGGTATAGCGAGGCAATTCGGTATTCTGTTTTCCCCGACGTATTTCAACCGGATTAAAAAGGGGAAAGGAAAGAGACAAGCTAATAGGCAAACTTTCAAACGACGGGTCGTTTTACTTGGTCAGCCTGAGTAGTGAAGGCTGCAGATGGCCTAACGAGGGGTGCTCATGACTTTTGATTTACTTCTGCAATGATTACGTTGAAACCATCAAGGAAAAAGTAAATCGGTGTGCATGTCTGTCCCCTCTAAAGAGACTCGTTGTCTTCCTATTTACATACTAGTTCCCACACCCCCCTTGTATCTTATCTTTAAAGCCGCATATAATGGAGTCCATGTACCAAAAGTTTGTTTTTACATTAAAAAACCAATTTTAAATACGAGAACAAAAAAAGTGTGTCGAAGAGCTCAGGCAAGAAATCCAGGCATTGCGGGTTGAGGACCCGCTGTAAGTCCGGGGGCGGGGCCCATTTCTCGGTGAAAAAACTGTTCGCTTTGGACCGTGCGGCTCGGTTCTCGGCCGGCAGGCCAGCGACACTTAACCTTGGCAGGTCTTTTCTGGGAAGGATACGATGTGACGAACAGAGTGAAACAGAAGCCGATAACTTAGGAGCAGAGCGACACGGATGCGCTCAGAATGGCCCAATATGACGTGCGAGGCGACTGTAGGGAGAACGAAGCGATACAGAGGCAGAGGGGCAACCGTGGAGGGGAAGGAAAGCCACGAAGCGCGGAAGTCGGACAGGCATCGAATGGCGACATCCTGAGGCTGCGCGGACGAACCACTGGAAAGCCGCTGGCGAGGCACCGGAGGGAAAGTCGCGGACAGGGCCTAGCAATCCGCAGCGATGGCGTGCTTGTCAGCACCCCACCTGCCATTGCCAAAAGAGGAAAAGGACGGCAACAAACAGCAACGGGCAGGATCGACCATTACGATGCTGTAATGGTCAGAGTGAGAAAAAAGAAAAACTATACCATATAAAGAACTTCCCAACTCCCGACCACACTCGGAGCTCTTCTCTTCTGCATCCCTTTTCACCGTTGGCCATTTCGACGTCATTTCCCCTCCTATACATCTTCGAGCTAGCACCACGTCATCATGGCCGAGCAAATTTCAAAGCACTTCGAAACGCTGCAGCTGCATGCTGGCCAAACGCCGGACCCGGCAACCAACTCGCGGGCGGTGCCAATTTATGCGACATCGGTAGGTTTATGGTGATAAGACAACCGAGGAAGAGGCCGGAATACAAGCTAACATGACCCAGAGCTATGTCTTCAATGACTCGGCCCACGGCGCCCGCCTGTTCGGCCTGAAGGAGTTTGGCAACATCTACAGCCGTTTGATGAACGTGAGTTTTCTCCAGGGAGGGGGAGGGGGCGAGGGGGCGAGAACAAACGTCACAGTGCTGACAATTTAGCCCACAACCGATGTCTTCGAAAAGCGTATCGCGGCCCTCGAGGGCGGCATTGCGGCCGTGGCCACGGCGTCTGGTCAGGCGGCGCAGTTCCTGGCCATTGCAGCCCTGGCGCACTCGGGTGACAACATTGTGTCGACGACGAACCTGTACGGCGGCACGTATAACCAGTTTAAGGTCTCCTTTGCCCGCTTCGGCATCCAGGTCAAGTTCGTGGAGGGCGACAAGCCCGAGGACCTCGCAGCCGCCATCGACGACAAGACCAAGGCCGTCTACGTCGAGAGCATCGGCAACCCGCGCTACAACATCCCCGATTTTGAGAAGATCGCCGAACTGGCGCACGCCAAGGGTGTGCCCCTGGTTGTCGACAACACCTTTGGCGCGGGCGGCTACTTTGTGCGCCCCATTGAGCACGGCGCCGACATTGTCGTGCACTCGGCCACGAAGTGGATTGGCGGCCACGGCACCACCATTGCCGGTGTCGTCGTTGATAGTGGCAAGTTCGACTGGGGCAAGAACAGCGCGCGCTTCCCGCAGTTCGTCGAGCCATCAGAGGGCTACCACGGCCTCAAGTTCTGGGACACGTTCGGCCCCGTGAGCTTTGCCATCCGCGTGCGCGTAGAGCTGCTGCGCGACTTTGGCCCGTCACTGAACCCCTTTGCCTCCCAGCAGCTCATTCTCGGCCTCGAGACGCTGAGCCTGCGCTGCGAGCGCCACGCCCAGAACGCCCAGGCGCTGGCCGAGTATCTGGAGAAGAGCCCGTACGTCGGCTGGGTATCGTACCCGGGCCTGCCCAGCCACCCGTCGCACGAGCTGGCCAAGAGGTACCTCAAGCGCGGCTGTGGTGGTGTGCTGAGCTTCGGCGTCAAGAGCGGCGGCGGCAGCGCCGGCAGCAAGGTCGTTGACGGCTTCAAGCTCGTCTCCAACCTGGCCAACGTCGGCGACTCCAAGACGCTTGCTATCCACCCGTGGAATACAACACACGAGCAGCTGTCGGAGGAGGAGCGCATCGCCTCGGGCGTTACCGAGGACCTGATCCGCATCTCGGTTGGCACCGAGCACATCGACGACATCATTGCCGACTTTGAGCAAGCCTTCAAGGCTGCATCCACGGCATGAGTAAGTGGTGAGGATGAGAGAAAATGATAGCCATTTATCCGCGATATAGTACGACAAAAGAAACAAAAATACCCCCCTATTTAGTTTGCGTATTCGTTGAGGGAGAGGACAGATCAGAGAGTTGTGTAGGAAAGTTGAGGCTCGAGAGACGGGGTTGTTGTGTGGCTGAATAGACCCATAAAATTACTAAGAATATTGGGGCCCTGCTCCTCCTCCTATTCCTCCTGTGGCCTCAACTTCCAGCCAACCCCCCTCCGAACGCTGCCAGCACTGCCTGCACGCCTACCGATCCGCCCGATTTGTTGCATCATGCGAGCCGTTTCGACGATGCTCCCCTTTGCGGCATGGCTACTAGCCTTGGCCGGATCCGCATCCGCGACCGCGGCGACAGCCCCTGCCACCTCCTCGTCGACGACCTCCACATCTCTCGTCTTCCAGATCGCCGCCGCACAGGCGCCGCAGCAACAGCAGCAGGAGGCTCTGCAGGCCCAGCACCAGTTGTTTTTGGCCAGTCTGCCGGCGTGGACATACGCGACGCTCGAGGCCGGTGATGGCCGCCTGTTTGCATCGTCGCCCGTGACGGCCAGCGGCCGCCTGGTGTTCCACAACGTGACGTCCGGGTCGTACCTGGGCGAGGTGCAGTGCGCGACGCACGTCTTTGCACCGCTGCGGGTGGACATTCCAGCGAACGACGACAGCAGCGCCGGCATCGCCGTCACGGTGACGTTCCGCGGCAACGACTGGGACAACCGCGGGCCCGCACTGACCCGGCTGGGCGACGCAGCAGCCGCCGTGCCGACGTTTGCTGTCGTTCCCATTGCAATGCAGGCCAGGAACTTTTACGCCGTGCGCGAGACCTTTTCGGTTCTTAGTCTGTTGAAAAACCCAATGATCCTAATGGGCCTGTTTGGGCTCATTATCATGTTCGGCTTGCCGTATCTGATGGACAACAGTACGTGGATTGTCCTTCGGTTTTGGTTCGGCCGCCTTGTCCTGTTAACTAACCGGCGGCAACAGTGGATCCTGAGATGCGCGCCGAGTACGAAGAGCGGCAGAAATCCAGCCCGATGAACAGCATTCTGAATGGCGGTGGTGGCCAGGGCTCCGGCGGCGGTTTCGATATGGCAGCCTTCCTGGCCGGGACGAACATGAACAGCGGCAGTGGTTCTGCCAGTGCTTCCAGCGCCGGCGGTGGCGGTGGCGGTGGCAGTGGCGGTGGTGGCAGCAAGAACAACAATCGAAACCAGGGCGGCCGAAGATAGGCAAGGGGGACGGCGTCGGTAAGACACTGAATTTAGGTATTGGTTACCTAGAATTACGTTGCATCAGTGCTGAAAAGGAAAAAAAAAGAAACATCGAGCATTTGGATAAGTAAAAAAGATGAAACAGAAAAAGGCGATGCTTAAATCAAAAGCACTCCTGCTTCTCTTCCCTTCCTGGTAAGGCCCGTTGTCTCGTCTCTACTCGTCTGTCTCCGATCTGGTTTCCTCTAGAAGTCGCCACCGCCGCCGTCATCGCCACCGTAATCGCCGCCGCCGTCGCCGCCGTAGTCGCCACCGCCGTCGCCGCCGCCGTCCAGGGCCTCGCCCAACAGCACGCCGCCCAGCAGACCGCCGCCCACGCCAAGCGCCGCCGCGCCCATCGTGCTTATGCCCTGCCGCTGCGGCTGCTGCTGCTGCGGCGGCGGGTAGCCGCCATAGCCGCCACCGTAGCCGCCACCCGGCGGACCGTAGCCACCACCGCCACCGTACGGCTGCCCGTACCCGCCGCCACCGTAGCCTTGCTGAGGCGGAGGGCCCCCGTACCCGCCGCCACCGTAACCGCCCTGCTGCTGGCCGTAGCCGTAGCCCTGCGGCTGCATCGGCGGCGGCTGATTGCCATAACCTGAAGGCCCGTAGCCCGCGCCCGGGTAGTTGCCATGGTGGCTGGACGACGTCTTGTTCTTGCCAAAGATCTTGCCCAGCAAGCCGCGCTGGCCCGACGCCGCACCTGCCGCTGCACCAGCCCCGGTGCCGGCTACACCCGCAGCAACCGGTGCGCCGGGGCTCGAACCAGCACCGGACAAGTACGACGCCGCGGCGCCGCCGCCACCAGAGCGTGCGCGCGCATTCTCCTCCTCCTGCAGCTGCCGCGCCAGACGCTCGTCTTCGTCTTCAATGTGGGAGCCAGATCGCCGCGCCGCATCGTCGCTCTTGAAGGGGTTCGTCTTGGTATCCGAGGGTGCCGGACCGGAGCCGGCCGAGTAGGTGGGCGGCGGGCCGGGGGGCGCATCGTCATCACCGGGCCGGGGAGCGGGCGCCGTCGGCCTGTCCCACTGGCTCTTCTTGGTGTAGGTGTTGACGTAGAACCTGTAAAAAAACCCATGTCAATAACCGACTTGGACCAACACGAGAACCAGGCGACCCTACCATTCCTTGTACTGGTCGTTCCAGCGGGCAACCCAGCCCTCCGGGACCTTGGGCGGCGGAGGCCCGGCCGGAGCCTCAAAATCGGCCATCGTGGAGAGAGCACGGATGGCGCAAGTGATGGAAAACAAGAAACAAAAGAAAGACGACTGCTTTTCGTGATATCCCAGGCACTGAGAAACGGGGGGTATCCAGGGGAAATCCGGGTACTGGCGCGACTGTAGGGGCGGCTTTTAGCTGACAGGAAGGAGCGGGAGGCCGCAGGTGATACCATACGGGGGAGGGGCAAAACTGTCCTCTGGGCTTGGCGGGGGGCTGCTCCGCCACTGTATACCCAACCGAGCTGACGAGCGCCGGGATTACCGTGCCCCGCACTGTTGCCTCCAGAAAGGCACCCAGGTTTGTAGCGGCCGATGACGAATCCACTGTGCGAGCGCAACAGGCGATGTTTTTGCTAAAATCTCGATTTTGGTTGAAGATACGAATGATGCTATGTACTATGGACAAGGCAGCAAATCAAAACAAAGCAATCGACAAGCAAACAAATCCTCCTTCTCCCGATGACACCAAGCAGAAAAACCACTAAAATCAAAATATACCAACAAGTCAAAACGCAAAACAGGAGTCCCAGAACTACATTCGAAACGCGTCAAATCAATCAAAACCTCAATCAAAAACCATACTTTTTTTTTGTCTTCGCGGCGTCGCTCATGCACCCAGAACCTCCGCCGCCGTGCGACGGACAATGCCGCCCGTCACCGGGAGACCCGTCGACTTCTCGAGGAACAGGTCACACTCACGCGCAGCCTGGCGACCCTCGTTGATACCCCTGAAAAAAAAGAATGTCAGCGCATTGTTCCCGATAATTAACAAAAAAAGCAAGCAATCGTAAACGTACCAAACAATGAGAGACTGGCCACGGCGGCAGTCACCGGCGGCAAAGATACCTGGAACGCTGGTGACGTACTGGCCGGCAGGGGTCTTGACGTTCTTGCGAGCATCCTTCTCGATCTCGTCGCCCAGCACGCGCGCCTCGGGGCCCAGGAAACCCATGGCCAGCAGCACCAGGTCCGCCGGGAAGAACTGCTCGGAGCCCTCGACCTTCTTCATGTCCCAGCCGCCGCTCGCAGACCGCGTCCACTCCACGCGCTGCGTGCTGATGCCCTTGACCTTGCCCGTGCCGTCGTCCACAAAGTTCTCCGACATGATGCAGTACTCGCGCGGGTCCTTGCCCAGGTGCTGGCGCACCTCCGTGTGGCCGTAGTCCACCCGGTAGATGCGCGGCCACTGCGGCCACGGGTTGTCGCGCGACCGCTCCTGCGGCGGCTGCGGCAGCAGCTCAAAGTTTACCACCGACTTGGCGCCGTGGCGCAGCGACGTGCCGATGCAGTCGTTGCCCGTGTCGCCACCGCCAATGACCACCACGTGCTTGTCCTTGGCCGAGATGTAGGTGTTGTCCGCCAGCTCTGAGTCCAGCAGCGACTTGGTGTTCTTGTGCAGGAACTCCATCGCGAAGTGGATGCCCTCCAGGTTGCGGCCCGGGATCGGCAGATCGCGACCCACCGTGGCGCCCGTCGCAATGATCACAGCGTCGTTTTGCGCCTTGAGGTCCATGAGCTTGATCTCCTCGCCGATCGCCACACCCGTCTTGAACTCGATGCCTTCGGCGGCCATAAAGTCCGTGCGTCGCTTCACCACGCGCTTGTCGAGCTTCATGTTCGGGATGCCGTACATGAGCAGACCACCAGGGCGGTCGGCACGCTCGTAGACCGTCACCAGGTGACCAGCCTTGTTCAGCTGGTCCGCTGCAGCTAGACCAGCAGGGCCAGAACCAATGACAGCAACCTTCTTTCCCGTGCGCACCTGGGGCGGGGTCGGCACCATCCAGCCCATCTCGAAGCCACGATCAATGATGGCGCACTCGATCGACTTGATGCCGACAGGGTCTTCGTTGATGCCCAAGACGCAGGCACCCTCGCACGGGGCGGGGCACACGCGACCAGTGAACTCGGGGAAGTTGTTCGTCATCAGCAGGCGGTTGAGGGCATCTTGCCACTGGTTCTGGAAGACCAGCTCGTTCCACTTGGGGATGATGTTGGAGATCGGGCAGCCTGTGTCAGACTGGCAGAAGGGAACACCGCAGTCCATGCAGCGCGCCGACTGGTACTTCAGCTCGTCCTCGTCCAGACGGCTCGACAGCTCCGCCCAGTCCTTGGTGCGTGTCTTAGCCGAGCGGTACTTCTCAGCACGGCGGTGGTACTTCATGAAACCACGCGTCTTGTCAAGAACCAGCGCCTTCTTCTTCTTGTCTGCGGCCTGGTCACCGACGCTGTCCTCCAGATCCATCAGCTCGCCGGCCGAGTGGCTGGTCTCCTTCTTCGGGGCTGGAGCAGGAACAGCCGGCAGGTTGTACTCGTCACGCTTCGCCTTGGCCGCCTTGGCCGCCTCCTCCTGCAAAACACGCTTGTAGTCGACAGGAAGAACCTTGATGAAGCGCGGCAGAGCACGGTTGAAGTCCACAAGGATGCGAGCCGCAAGCTCCGAGCCGGTGTAGTGGTGGTGGTCCTCGATCAGGCCACGCACAAAGGCGACGTCCTCGGGGTCCTCCAAGCCGGACGCCTCCACCATTTCCGTGTTCAGCTTGCCCAAGAAGTCGCCGTCGACATCCAGAATGTAAGCAATGCCACCAGACATACCGGCCGCAAAGTTGCGGCCAGTCTTGCCCAGGATGACAACACGGCCACCGGTCATGTACTCGCAACCGTGGTCACCGACACCCTCAACAACAGCAGTGGCGCCCGAGTTGCGGACAGCGAACCGCTCAGCTGCAATACCGCGGAAGAAGCACGTGCCGCTTGTGGCACCGTACAAGCAGACGTTGCCGATGATCACGTTGTCCTCGGCTTTGAAGACGGCCGAGCGGGACGGGTAGATGATCAGGCGACCACCAGACAGACCCTTACCGACATAATCGTTGGAATCACCCTCCAGCTCTAGCGTCACACCGGGCGCCAGAAAGGCACCGAACGATTGACCGGCCGAGCCTTTGATGTTGACGTGCACGGTGTCCGTGGGAAGACCAGCCTCGCCGTACCGCTTGGAGATGTGGTACGACAGAGACGTACCCATGGCACGATCCGTGTTGAGAATATCGCACTCAATGCGCGACGGCAGGCCCTTGTCCAGCGTAAGTTCGGCCTCCGAGATCAGCTTGTTGTCCAGGCGGACATAAAGGCGGTGATCCTGCTTGCGGACGTTGAACGTGGCCACACCAGGGCGCAGCTTGTGGGCGGGCGTCAGGATCAAGGACAGGTCGATGTTCTTGGTCTTTTTGGTGCGCAGGTCGTCGCGGACCTTGAGCACCTCGACGTGACCAATCATCTCGTTGACGGTGCGGAAGCCCAGGCGGGCCATGATCGCACGCAGCTCGTTGGCAATGTAGTAGAAGAAGTTGATCACATGCTCAGGCGTGCCCTTAAACTTCTGGCGCAGCTCAGGGTCCTGGGTCGCGATACCAACAGGGCAGGTGTTCAGGTGGCACTTCCGCATCATAATGCAGCCCATGGCGATCAATGGGGTGGTCGCAAAGCCCCACTCCTCGGCACCGAGCAGGCAGGCCATGGCGACATCGCGACCGGTGCGGAGCTGGCCGTCAGTCTGGACAACCACACGGCCACGGAGGTCGTTGAGCACCAGCGTCTGGTGAGTCTCAGCCAGGCCCAGCTCCCACGGCAGACCGGCGTACTTAATACCGGTCCAGCGGGAGGCACCGGTACCACCATCGTGGCCCGAAATCAGAATGTGGTCGGCCTTGGCCTTGGCGACACCGGATGCGACGATGCCGACACCGGTCTCAGACACCAGTTTGACGGAGACGCGCGAGCGCGGGCTCGAGCACTTGAGGTCGTAGATGAGCTGCTTCAGATCCTCAATGGAGTAGATATCGTGGTGAGGCGGCGGCGAGATCAGACCGACGCCAGGGGTGGAGTGACGAGTACGAGCAATCGACTTGCTGACCTTGTAGCCGGGAAGCTCACCACCCTCACCAGGCTTGGCGCCCTGGGCCATCTTGATCTGCAGCTCGTCCGAGTCGGCGAGGTAGGCCGACGTCACGCCGAAGCGACCCGAAGCAACCTGCTTGATGGCAGAGCGCATGGTGTCGCCGTTCGCCATGACCTGCGAGCGCTCCGGGTCCTCGCCACCCTCGCCCGTGTTGGACTTGCCGCCCAAACGGTTCATGGCAATGGCGAGCGTCGAGTGCGACTCCATGGAAATGGAACCGTACGACATGGCACCCGTGCAGAAGCGGCGCACAATCTCGGTCCAGGGCTCAACCTGGTCGATGGGCACGGGCGTGCAGTCCTCAAACTTGAAGTCGAGCATGCCGCGGAGCGTGCACGACTTGATCTGCTCGTACTCGGAGCGCGAATAGGCCTCGTACGACTTGTCGTTCTTGGTCCGCACAGCATCCTGGATGTTGGCAATAGACGTCGGGTCGTTGATGTGAGCCTCGCCACCATCGCGCCAGTGGTACTCGCCGGACTCGGTCAGACCGGGAACGGTGTGCGTAGGGCGCGAGGGAAAGCCACGCTCGTGGAAGCGGAAGGCATCCTCAGCAATCAGCTCGAAAGTGACACCCTTGATGCGTGTGGCCGTACCGCGGAAGCAGCGTTCGACAACCTCGTCATCCACGCCGAGAGCCTCAAAGATCTGAGCGCCCTTGTAGCTAGCCAGAGTAGAGATGCCCATCTTGCTCATGACCTTCAGAATGCCACCGTCGCAGGAGTGCTTGTAGTTCTCGATCAGCTGGTCGTCGCTAAGGTTGGCCTTGAGGAGCTTCTCGCGGTTGAGCTTGATGATGCACTCCATGGCCAGGTAGGGGTTGACGGCATCGACACCGTAGCCGAGCAGGACACACATGTGGTGCACTTCGCGGGCCTCAGCGGTCTCGACAACGATGGCGGCGTGGGAACGCCACTTGTTTGCAACCAGATGGTGGTGGACCATTCCGGACGCCAGCAGCGCAGAGACGGCAACACGGTCGACCGACGCCTTGCGGTCGGACAGAACAATGATGCGGTCGCGGTTCTCAATGGCGGCGGTTGTCTCGTTGCAGATATCATCGAGGTGACGGATGTAGCCGGCGACACCCTCGCTCTTGGGGAACGTGAGATCAATCATTTTGACGGTCCAGGCAGGGAACTTGTTGTGCATGTTCTTGATCGAGTTAAACTCGGGGATCGACAAGATCGGGCTCGGCAGGAGCAGGCGGCCACACTGCGTCGCATCCATCTCCAGCAGGTTGCCCTGAGGACCAATGTAGCAGGCCAGGGACATGACAATCGACTCGCGGATGGGGTCAATGGGCGGGTTGGTGACCTGGGCAAAAAGCTGGCGGAAGTACTCGTACAGCAGGCGAGGGGCTTCAGCCAGGCAGGCAAGCGGGGCGTCGTTGCCCATAGAGCCAAGGGCCTCCTTCTCGTCAGACGCCATGGGCGCCAGCAGCAGGCTCACCTGTTCGTAGGTGTAGCCGAAAGCCTGCAGCAGAGGGTCGGTCTGGACGGAAGTGTCATCGGGCTTGGGGAGGAGGTCGATGGTCTTGTCAGCGGAGATCGCCTCAACGACTTGGGGCAGGGTGACCAGCTCATTGTCCAACCAGGAACGGAAGTCCTGGCGGCTGGAGACGGCCTCCTTGAGCTCGCGGTCGTCGATGATGCGACCGGCCTGGGTGTCGACCAGCAGCATGCGACCTGGCATGAGGCGGCCCTTCTCAATAACACGCTCGGGCTCAACCAGGATGGTGCCGACCTCCGAGGCGCAGATGATGCGGTCATCGTCCATGACGTAGTAGCGACAGGGGCGCAGGCCATTGCGGTCGAGGTTGGCACCGCAGAAGCGACCATCGGCAAAGGTGAACAGAGCCGGGCCATCCCAAGGCTCCATCTGGCAAGCAGCCCATTCGTAGAAAGCGGCCTTCTTAGGGTCCATGTGCTCGTTGCCCTGCCATGCCTCGGGCACCATGAGCATGACGGCCTCAGGGAGGGACAGAACACCGTTGATGGTCAGCAACTCCAGGACGTTGTCAAAGGCAGCGGAGTCGGAGCCGCCGTCCTCGACAATGGGGTACAGTTGCTCAAGCTCCTCGCCAAAAACGCTAGACTGCATGACACCTTCGCGGGCGCGCATCCAGTTCTTGTTGCCACGAAGGGTGTTGATCTCGCCGTTGTGGGCAGCCCAGCGGAGGGGCTGGGCACGATCCCAGGATGGGAAGGTGTTGGTAGAAAAACGCGAGTGGACGAGGGCGAAGTGCGCCTCGTAGTCGGCGTTCACCAGATCGTGGTAGTACTGATAGACCTGGACGGGAGCGAGCTGGCCCTTGTACACAATGTTCTTGTTGGACAGAGAGCACAGGTAGAACCAGTTGTGCAGGCCAATGGTGTGCGTAGCACGCTTGCGGAGGACATAGAGCTGACGCTCAAAGGTGCGCTCGTCGAACTTGTCGGCGTCGGTCGTGAGGGGCTCGACACCGGGGCCATAAGCAGAGGTCATAACCACAAAGGGCTGCAGGATGATGGGCTCGCGCGAGGCAGCGGCAGGGCCCAGCAGGGACGAATCGACAGGGGGCGCCCGCCAGCCGAGGACGCGCAGGCCCAGAGACTCGGCAATGTCTTCCAACTGCCGCTTGGACTCCTCCAAGGTCTCGGGGTCGGGCTTGAAGAACAGGTTGCCGACAGCATACTGGCCAAGAGGAGGCAGCTTGATGTTGACCTCGCGCTCAAAGTTCTTGATAAAGAACTTGTGAGGGATGGAGGTCATGACACCAGCACCATCGCCGTCGCGCGCATCAGACCCAACCGCACCGCGGTGGGTCATGTTGCAAAGCAGGTTGCGGGCATCGCTGACGATCTTGTGGCTGGCCTTGCCCTTGATGTTGCAGGCAAAACCGACACCGCAGGCATCCTTCTCGAGACCTGGGTCGTACAGACCCCTGGAAACGTTAGGACAAAGGCAACACAAGCAGAGTGGGCTGAAGAGACAGAACGTACTGCTTCACCGGCAGAGCACCAGCCCAAGAGCCATTGTTGTCCGTCTGGTACTCATACGGATGGTATTCTTCAGCGATAACGTCTTCGTGGATTTTCCGGTCGTCGAAGTCGGCCGTCAAGCCCATGCTAGGCAGGCCGTTGATCGGGCGAGTCGGGGGAGACAGGGTAGGATTGTCGTCTGGACAGGGCTCGTAGCACGAGGTGCTGTAAATAAAAGCAAAGAACTGTGAAGAGTCAATAAAGCGCCTTGGTGCGAAGGAACAAAACGCCGAGACAATCGGAACGGCTCCAAGAAAAAAGACAGTCGATCAGAGACAGGAGGACAAGGCGGTACGGCAAGGCAGTGAAAGACGGAACGCGCCGCATCACGGCACCCCGCAGCAGGGGTGTGCACAAGAGGTAGTATCAACAACGGTTGTGGGCAGATAGCAGTGAAGATCAGCGAGCGACAGCCGATAGTCATTTTGGCTCGTAATATCGTGTGGGGGGGTAAGAACGGCTGCACATGCAACGAAATCGTGCCCGACCGATAAGAAAAGAAAATGGCTCAGTGTGACTGACGCCAGACGAGAGCGGGGAGGGGTGGAGGCGGAAGGAGATGCAGACAAGGCGAGCAGACGAAGCCGAAGCTAAGACAGGATGAAGAGAGGAAATTCACCCTGGACCAACCGCGGATGCTGCAATAGCAAGTCCATCTGAGCCATCATGTGTTCTAGGCCTGGGTGCAGTCCGACGGAGAACAGCCGGCGGAGACTTGGGAATGTGAAGCGAAAACGAAGACGAACCGAGATGACGGCAAATAGGCGATGATGGCCGTCTTTTCTTTTTTTCGTTCTCGCGGAATTTGTTTTTCTCCCTTCTTTTTCGCTTTTTCCTCTTTCGTCTCCCGCAGTCGCTCCTTCCCTCTCTTCGCAGGGCGTGCCGCTGCACCCCTCCTCCCCGGCTGGTCTTCCCTTTTGGCTCGCATGCAGCGGCTGGGGCTGGTCTTCCCCTTTGGAAGCGGGAGGATTGAAGGGGGAGCTCAAGCACCCTGGCCAGAAAAACTGGGGCCGCAGTGGGGGACAGGGCATTGTCGTGCATATTCCTGCGTTTTGCAGAGAACAATAGCCAAATCAGACGAATCAGACGCCCGCCGGTGAAGGGGGGTGACGTTGGCTCGATTCTGGGGGAGAAGGAGCCAGACGGGGCGTGGTTGCATTTTGGTTTGACTGGCCTTTGGTCGGAAGTCTGCCAGTCCGCGTGCTCTGCATCAGACTGTTCTTTGCGTGCTCTGTACTCTCTCTGTGCTCTCTGTGCTCTCTGTGCTGTTCCCCCAGTTCCCTGTCTCCCCTGTGCTCTCTGTGTGCTCTGCTTGATCATTGTCCCTGCTCGCTGGGGCGGTGCGTATGATTTTGTGTGCGCCTTTTCTTGTTTGCCACGCGCCGCTCGCAAAAGCGTGCCGCATCGCCTGCTGTCTGCTGCTCGCTGTCTGCTGTTTCCAATTGTCTCGAAAAGTACTCGAAACTCACCTTTTGAAAGCCTGGGGCTCAGAAAACTTTTAGGTTCGCGGGTTGGCACAGGGCGTTCTCGCTATATTTCCAAATTGGGTATAAGCAATCACACACAGCAAAAGCAGGATGCACAAGCAGGCTGGGAAAGGCTGGCGAAAGGGCAGAGAACGGATAAAAGGGTGCGGGGGGGGAAGAAAGAAAGAAAAAAGAAAAAAGGGAAGGGAAGAGAAAAAAAACGAAAGAACCGTACTAAGGGAGGGGAGCAGCTTATATGGGAGGCGATGTGGTGAGAAGAGCCGCCGGGAGGAGGGGGGATGTTTGAGGGCAGGAAAAGCGACCATTACTCCGCTGGTGGGGGGTACACACACACAAGGCAGGGTGACCTAGGTCTACATTTTAGCGGGAGGAGGTTACTACTGCGAACGGTCTCGGAGCCAGGCGCTGTCTCTTTTTTTTTTTTTTTTTTTTTTACTCGTTATGAGGACGGACGGGGCTGACGAGTCAGAGGCGGGGAATTGACAAAAAGGTGAGCGAACGCAGAAAAAAAGGCCAAGCAGCATGTGGGAAGATACAGGAAAAAGGCCCAGCGGCACGCTACGGGTGGGGTAGCTTTGTCGACGAGTAATATCTTATAGGCTGGCCCAAGCCGCTAAAAAAGGGTTTGTGGGAAGGAGCAGCCAGCGCGCGGGCGCGCTGTTGGGTATCTTACTATCTTACGTAGGTAGCATCATGTGACTGCGGATGCCGGCCGAGGACGGAGCCGTGAGCGTGGGAGTAGAACGTGGGCTGCGACACATTGGAGCCTTGTCGGGCCAAAAGTGGAAAGACTGTGCGTGCCATTTTCCCCTCCCTCCTGCAGCGGTGACGTCTTTACTACGGGGACGTCAGCGCACAGCGAGTGAGTCTTCCGGGGAGAGAACGAGCGCTCGAGCGTTTTGCGGGAATCGGAGGCTTTGAATTTATCTACTCGTACTCCTGCGTGTGTGATTCGCTACACGATATACAACCCGGGATAAGAACCGAGGCTAAGGGCAAACGGGGGCACTTTAGGACGTCACAAAGAAGGGACAAAGACAGGCCAAAGGGGGAAAAGGAGCGTGAGGCCACAGGTCAAAACAAAGCTATGAACCCACTCGGATTTTCATACCATCCAGGTGGCCGCTGATGGAGGTTCGCGACCTGTTTGCACCAGCCAATTAGAGGTAGTCTTTTGTAGAGCACAAAACCTTGCAAAACGCGCATGCCGATGTCGCCTCTACGAGAACGGAGATGGGATCTGTCTGTGGGGTGCAGTTGTTCCTCCGTGTTCGTTGTAGGGCAGGGGTAGGTATTTTTCTCTACTCGCTATAACTGCTGAGGCATGGCATTCTCCTCAGTAGAACAACCTCTACTCCGTGCTGAACACTCTACGGAGTAAGATGCAAACACAACTGCGGACAACAAAGAGGTAGGACCCCGGAGAAAATAAGTTCAGGCCGGAGCCCAAACCCACGGCCAATTGTTTGCCAAAAGAATCTTCAACAGGAAATTGCATTTTACAGCCAATCAGAGACTTGACCTTCTCCGCAGCCTCCTTTGCGCTTATCTTGGCCAGCCAGAGCCCGGCCGGCCATCGCTCGCGCGGAATGTATCTTCCTACACCCTATCTGCTGCGCCGGTACTTCCGACCTCGTATCGTCTACTTGCGCGTCTGTCGTAGATCTGGTCCGACGCACAGACTGGGGTTTTGTGCATGCAAAGGCATATCTTACAAAAGACACGGGCGGCCGTTTCCTGCCGTCGGCGGCGGGCAGCGACAAGGCCTGCAGACACCCACCAGGGGCAGATGCCGCTGGTGGATACGACGTTACGGAGTATCGTATCTTACTTGTGTGCTACGCTTCCCCGTGTCAGGTCAGCTGCCTAGCAGTGCGCTGGCATGTTGCATTTCGCCCCCTCGTACGTCGTACGTCGTTCAAAAAAAAAAAAAAACACATCGAATGATTGGATCACTGCCGAACCCAGGAACAATGAAGCAGAGAAGAAGCAAAAAGGGACCACAAAGTAAGATACAGTTGAAGGTCGGATTTAAAAAAGTCCTCACGCCCTGCGCTATTATTCTGCAGGATTGGCGCCGTACAACGGCTGCGACATGATGGAGGCAAAAGCAGCAGAACTCCGTACGGCATGATTTGGGCCGACGTACGGAGCAGAGTTTGCACGACTCCAAGCGGCGGCGGAGGAGAAAGGGGCCCTCTGCGTTCCTGTTTTTCCCGAACGGCGTGGATGGGGCATGAAATGTCCAAAAGACGAAAAAGGAGAAAAAAGCAAGAGGCTCACAAATCAAAAATCCATCAAATGCAATGGCGTAAAAAAAAAAAAAAAAAGAAGCGCCGAAACCGAGACCCAGGCCCTACGGGGTAGTAGTCGCTGTAGGGTGTGAACCCCGGAGACCGCCTGCGTGCCTTGCCTGGGCTCACCTCGTAGTCCGTCGTCGGGGCAATCCCATTACCTCATGAAAACAGGCCGACTGGTCCTCGCCAACAGCGGTTCACAAATATCAAAGACGGGGTAATGGATACGACACGACACATCGAGGATGCAGCTGCGTGAGTGCACTGGCGTTTCGCATTCTGTAGAAGAGGAGCCCCGAGCAAGGAAGCAAGCCAAAGCTAGGTCGAGCGGAGATTCGGAACGTATACGAGTACGGAGTACGCGTATAAATTGCCGGGATCTTGCAAGACATACAGATAGGCAGGACAAGAAGCCGGCCCGTGAATGCCGTCCCGTCGTAAAACCGCATCGTCCCAGTCGGACTCCGTCAAAGGCCGAGCACAAGATCCTGTATGAGTGAGTACTTTGTGATTTGTCTGGTGATCTTCAGGACCTCAGCAGACCGCTAGCTTGCTCTCTTGCCGTTTCATCTGATTCTTGGTTGTCTGTCTTCTTGCTTCCCTGCTTTCTGTACTCTGCTTTCTCGCGTTCTGTTTTGTCGATTTGGCATGAATAAAGTTACCGTAGCTGGCCAATCACAGTCACGATTTCATATCCGTGCGCCGCCCTCTTATGATACGTCAGAGGAAAAGGCGGTGGAAATTTTCTGCCGTTCTAACGCGCCCAGCGTGTTTATGCAGCAGATTGCGAACGAGCACGAGCGTAGCCTAAGCAGTCCGAGCAGGCCCGGATCGATACAGAGTCCACCGAACCCCAGGGAAATGAAGGAGTTGCGATGGGGGAGTTTGTTCTAGACTTTTCCGCATACAACGTGAGCTCCCTGCCTGTATACTTTGCGCTCTCTTGCTCTACTGACCCCTTTCCAGGCCTTACTCTCCGGCAGTAATGGCTACGGCGGCTCGTACTACGGTGCCGACGATGTCTTCCTCGGAGGCGGTGACCCGGGCTTCTCGCTCTTGACCAACGTCGGTCGACGCCACTTGCAGCATGTTCACAACCAACAGCAGTTGCAGCAGCAGCAACAACTGAACCGCGGGCCAGCACCCGGTTCGCATGCCGCCGCTGCTGCGGCCGCCGGTCACCACACCCACCACTGCATCAACAATCGCTACCGTGTTAACGACCGCAACTCTCTTGTCCGCCTTGAGGCCGAGAAGATATTGCAGGACCGCCGCAAGACCAACATCGCCAACTTTGGCGCCACCTGGCTCAGGCCCCCCGGCGTGTCCAAAACGCTCTTCCAGATCCGCGAAGAGTGCCGCGAGCAGGAGGAGCAGGCCGAAGCCGAACGCCGTGAAGAGCTGGCACAGCAGCTCGTACAGGCTGAGGCGGCTGCCGCTATCGAGGCTGAAGAAGGACCCGGGCCGGAGTGGGTCGAAGGAGAAGAAGGGGACGGGGAGGGCGACGATGTCGCTGCCGAAGCCACCGAGCAGGATGATATGGATACAGGCTCCCTAGCCAACGATGAGGAAGATCTTGATCTGGACAATGAGATCCCCGATGCCGAAGACTTCAGCTTTGGCAACAACGACGACGGCAGCGACGATCCGTTTGCGAGTTCAGACGAAGGCGAGGACGACGAGGAAAGCGAGGATGACGAGGGTGGCGTGGAATACGACGAGGGCGATGATGGCCCCGACAACGATGCCGCCCAACAAGGCCAAGGCGGCCACACTTTCGACCAAGGTCGGCCCCGGCTGTCGGGCGAACAGATCGCTTATACCCCACTACCGCCCGGCGGCAGACGGCGGTACCGTGAGAGCGGCGAGGGATCGCGCGCTCCAGGTATGTCGCCCTTTGCGGGTCTGTCGGGCGCGACCGCCTCGTCTGTTACCCCGGTCCATGCTCCCCCCACCTTTTCCATGGAGGACCGGCGCGAGCAGGTGCGTGCCCGCGCTGCCGAACGCCGCGAAACGCATCAGATGCGAGCCACCGAGGACCGTGTGCGGGCGATGCTAACACAGCCACGCCTGTCCGGTCTTGGCGGCCTCGGTGGCAGCATGAGCGGGCTCTACGGCGACGACGACGAACTAGACGAGGATGACGAGGCGCAGATGCTGCAAGAGGACGACCTCGTCCGGGACAGTGTCGGGGGTTCCGGTGGCCGTGGCACCGGCGGTGGCACCAGTAGTAGCCGCCGCCTGAACCGCCTGAACCGCAACAGCCTTGGCAATGGCCGTGCGGGCAATGCGGCCGGTGTTATTGAAGAGGGCGACGAAGAAGACGGGAATTACTATACGAGTACCGGCGGCGCGGGCATCGACGACTACGACCAGGATGAGACCGGCCTCGAAATGGACATGGATGCCGATCTAGACGAAGGCGTTCCCGAGGGGTCTTCGCCCGCAGCGGTGGCCATGGACATGGATCTCAGTGCCTACGAAGACGGTGCTTATGAGCATACGGACACAGAGGCGGAGCTGAGTAGCAGCATCTTTGATGGCGACCAGAGTGGCCACCCAGCGCATCCCCCACGCACTCGTTCCCACCGGGAACGCAGCGGACTCGACGTTGATGACGGCGATGATAACTATGACGTGGACGATATGGACTTTGACGTGAATGCTGGTGGCGCGGGCGACGCAAGCGGGCATGGTGGAGACGGCCTGCCACGCCACAGTTTCCTCGCGGACGGCCTGGACACATCGGGAAGACTGAGTTATGGCAGAGCGGCTCCTCGGGCGAGCAACGGGGCCATGGCCAGCGGCAGCGGCAGAACTGGAGCCCGCCCACCCCGTAGCAACCTAGGCCGGTCGGATCGCAACAGCCTCGACATCAGTGGTCTGCTGTCGCAGGACGGGAGCAGCAACGTAGGCAGTAGCCCTCGTCAGGTGCGCTGGCATCATTAAGGCTTTCGGGGGAGGAGAGAAACATACGGAACAAGGGCACGACCTTTTGACGAGCAACGAAACATGTTTTACCCGAACCTAGTAGCGTTACAGAGCAGTCTCACGAGGCAGAGCTTTACTTCCATTCATATGCTGCGCAACCAGGACGGACCAACTCAGCAACTGAAGTGAGGGCACTTGATTGAGATTTCCGCAAGCCCCCGCAGGGAAGCAAACAAACAACAAGGCAAAAAAAAAAAAACACCCCATCCCGGTCAGGGACGTATCGCATACCCGTGGTTTTCCGACGAAAAGAAAAGCCCAAGAAAAACAAAACGCCTTCCCTGTGTGTATAAACGACGGACCGAATCCCAAAAGGAGAAACCAAAGTCGTGCCTCGTTCCAAAACAAAATATTAGTCTCGTCTTCGTCCCCTAAAACAGCCACACGTAGCAGAAAAGCATGAACACGGCTGCAAAGAAGCCCAGCCACACGCGCCAGCCGACGCCGGTGCGCTCGGCCATCAGCAGCATCCGGTTCATGGTCCCGCGCAGCCGCACTCGGGTCGCGTCAAAGGTATCGTTCATCTTCTCCGCCAGTGCCGACGAGTCGCGGATCTCGTCGCCGATGGCCACCGTCATCTGGGCGCGGGTCAGCTCAAGCGAAAAAAAGAGGCCAGGTGGGAAGGAGAGAGAGAGAACGCACGTCCTTTAATACCCGAACCTTGCCCAGAATGCCTGCAATCTGCTCGTCATTTTGGCTCTCGAGCTCGTTCAGCACGGCGTCGCTGTACTGGCCCCTAGTCATCCGGTCAGTCTCCACCTTTCACTTCGACTCCTCTCGTTCTGCCTCTCGGACGTACTTCCGATTTGGTGTTGCTGTCCGAAAAGCGCCGTGTGCTGGCGCCAGGCCGTTTGCACCCGGCTGGTATCCGTATCCATATCCGCCGCCGCCGCCGCCTGCACTGCCAAACTGGCTCGGGCTCGCGCTATAAGCCCGTCGTGACTGGTCGGCCCCGGAGCCAGTGTAGCCCTCGAAGAGGGCGCTGCGCGGGTCGCGCTGGTGGAGATTGGAGCCGCCGAACCTAGAGGGGAGAAAAGAGTAAGCGAGGGCCTCGCGCGAGACTCGTAGAGGCAGACGGTCGAGGTAAAAGCGATCCACGATAGACAAGAACGGCGAGGAGCAGTCCGAAAACGCAAGAGGGAGACTGGTCTAAGAGAGCTTGTATCCATCTGCCCTCAATATCTTGGCGTGGAAGCTGACACTGCCCAGGCTATCCCTTTGCCTTGGTGCCTTCGCTGCTCGTCGCGTTCGGATCCGAGCTGTCCTTCGCCGCGCCGTCGCCTGCAGAGAGATGATGCGAAAAAGCGGAAAAGCACCCCACTCGGAATAAGCACACCTTGATGATGCCATCTTTGCTGGATGGTCGCTTCGCACAGGAGCGGTTCTGTCCAGCAAAAGGAGAAGGGAAAGAAATGGAAGTGAAGACGTAATTTCAGTTATCAGTTATCTGTCCCGACCGCCTTAGGGGGGCGAGACGCGCTAATAGGGCCTAAATTAGCTAACCCGGCGCGTGTCATTTCTATAGGACGCCCATAGCGCTTATATGCTAACAAACTGACAGTAATACGCCTAGAAGGTCGATATTTGTTTGTTTGAAGACATACTTTCTTTCTCCTCTACCTTGCTTTTTTGGTGTCGTTTTCTAGTATGAAAATGTAGTCGTACCGCCTTGACTTGCCCATGGAACCTCCTGCTACCTTGTAGCGAACCTTCCCGGAAGGGCGAAACGGCCAGCTTCCTCTTTTTTTTCCCATGCAGACATAGAAAAGCGAAATAATAAACACACATCATGACACAGACAGTTGTGATGCTTCTAGACAAGCAAACAAGGAGATAATTGAAGCATATCATCGTGAAAATCCCTTGAGAGAACGGGGGGCGCCCGACGCCGTCGACCGCAACCGCGATGCATGCGGTCTTCGTTTAGTCCTCGTCCATTTTCGTGTCCGGATCCTCAAAGTCGTCGTCCTCTTCATCGTCGTCTTCGTCAACCGGGTTCTCAGCAGCAGCTTTGGCGTAGTCAATGACCACGCCGCGCGTGCGCCGACCAACCACGTTCTGGAGGTCGATCTCCTGGAGGTCGTCGCCGTCGTCTGCGGATGTCAGAAGAGGGAAGACACAAAGAAAACAATATACCATAATATGCGCAACGGCGACAAAAACACTCACCGGCGTCATCATCATCGACCTGCGTGGTGGGTTAGGTCAAGCTCACAAGAGGTATCAAAATGGCAACAGTGCAAAGAAAAGGCAACTTACATCCGCAGCACCCTCGTCGTCATCATCGTCGTCGTCGTCGTCGTCGTCATCCACCTCAACCTCTGCGTGGGCGTCCTGCATGGCGTCGTCCTCGGCAGCCTTGCCCTTGCCCTTGGCAGCCTGGATGCCGCTCACCGCCGTGGGGTCCTGAACGCCACTCATTGTGGGGAGGGGGTAGGGAGGTAGATGTAACAACAAAATTGACAGAGAAAAGTCGGTCCGGTGAGCGGGAAAAATCGAGTTGGGAGTGCTGCGTTTTGAGGGATTGGTTTGTTTTGTTTGTTTGTCGGAGAGAAGGGAGAGAAGCTTCCACCCGCCGTAGTTTAAGGTTCAGCCCCCCTTGTGTTTTTTGTATGGTGGGGCGGCGCAAAGGTCCTCGGGGAAACGGCAGAAACACACTAAACTGTTTTTGGACGCTATTGGGAGAACGGCGCAATATGCGCTGGTAACATAGGAAACGCGAACGCTCGTCTAACATACGGAGTAGTCTCTAGCCGTCCAGGCCGATCCCATGTCCCAAGCCTTGGGCTGAGTGGTGCTGTGGTCTTTCTGTTTGCCTCTTCGCCCCATTGCCATGCTCACTTCTCCTCGGGGGCACCGCCGCTCGTCACCACCATAAGCACCGCAATGCCGATAGCCCACCAGTATCTGCTTGAAGTTAGTAGTCGCATTCTCATCTCGTAGGGTAAAAGGTCCAGCGCCCTTGCTTTCGGGGGGCACATACTTCTGCAAAAACGTCCTCTCGTCTTCTGGCGCCGCCTTCTGCCCCGCCGGGTCCAGCACAACCGGGCGATTCAGCGCCGGAACGACCCCCGCCTTCACCTCCACCACGGTCGCCTGCGGACCAAAATCGCGCGTTTGCCCGGCGTCAATCGTGAGCCCGCGCACGGCCACGCCAAGAATGGAGGAGGGTACGATGCCGGGGGCGTCCTTTCCCCCGACTGTCAGCACAAAGTGCGGCCGGTAGCCCTTGGAAAAGGTGGCCGCGGCGGTCACGGACGTGGCGCCGAGCCAGCCGGCTTTCGGGTCATAAAGGCCAATGCGATAGAGTGCTGATGCGCTTTCTGCATCGTCCAGCTCGTCCACCTCTGGCGGCTCATAGGCAGCAACCTCTGCACTGGACAAGTCCAGAGCATCGTAGCGAATGTCGGCGAGCGGTGCTGGTACAGCTTGTCCACCAACAGGCTGAATGTAAATGGGCGCAGCCCGAATATTGCTCGGATCGCTGTTGAGAAGATTGGCGACGGAAGTGCCAGCGCTGGCGGCCAGGAAAAGGGCCAGGGAGGGAAGCGAGAGCTTCATGGTTGTCGGCGGTACGGAGCACGAGGCTGATGCGAGGACGAGACGACGACAGAACCGTCAATCTGACAGATGGTGGATAGAACCAGAACGGAATGCGACGTAAGGCTGAGTCGCCCGGGTTGAGGCCACGTGTAGTCCGTAGGTTGGGATGATGGAAGCCGTGCGTCTGAGCCAACTGGTCAAAATAGACACAGTGGTATGTAGCAAGCTAGGGGGGGGGCACGACAATAGCGATAATTATGAACTTTATAGTGGAGACACACAGTAAAACAATTGAAGATGCTGATGCCATGTAGTCCAAGTACATAACCCGTGGTATACCATTGTCGTATAAATTGCTCCATATTCCCGAGCCCTGCTATCTTTCGCATTTCATACACATACATCATGGGCCGGACGGCCCTGTCAGCCCACCGGATGCGACCATATCCTCACCTATCAGATTGGTGCTGCTCTGTCTGCCGTGCCCTTTCTTAGGGACGCTGAGGTGGCTGCCCAGCATGTCTCCGTCCTGTGGATTTAATGCATTGCTTGGTTGCCCCCCGCCGCTGCTGCAGGCCTCTGCCGGATCGCCGCCGGGGTAAACAGTCATCTTGACATCGCCGCTGGTATTGGGAAAGTCGTCCTCCTCCAGGTCTTCCTCCTCCTCTTCTTGGCCCTCGTCTTCGTCATCGTAGGCACTGCTGTCACCTTCTCCTCCTTCAAGCACGTACCCGGAACACCGTTCCACCAGCGGCCGGTAGTAGGCCTCCAGTACCTCCGGGTTCGGCACGATTTTCCAATCAAGCCGGTAGAGGAACTCTAGTTCTAGCATCTTGAGCTCAGCCACCCGTATACCACCCACGCGCGCATATGTCGAGTTATTCCAAAAAGAGTCTGATAGCCCTTTAGCGGCGACGGTGGCTGCTGTGATGAGGAAGCGATGCACTGTCAGAGTGTTGATTGTGAAGTCCGCATACATAGCACACAACCGGTCAATGTAATACACCATGGACAAAAGTAACGGCGGCGTGAGTGTGGCGTGCTTTGCCAGACGAAATAGATAGTCAACAACGGAAATTCCGGGTGCCGTTCTGCAAAAAATAAGTTGTTAGCGAAGGTACCAAAACACGACGCAAACCGTTCTACCGCACGCACCTAGAGTGAAACCGTGTGAGATTCCCCGACTGCAGCGCCCGAGGATCGTTTGTTTCAATCAGCTCGCCAATCATACTGCCTATCAACACCACCATATCCTCAACATCACACAGCTCGTAGCGTTCCGGGAGCATCTTGGGTGCCTTCGTCTCAGGCCGAGCGCGCTTAGCGCCCGAGGAGCTTCTTTCTGCGGTGCCAGTCACACTATCCCCGGACGAAGTCAGATTCCCCACGCTAGCTGCGCCGATGGCCGCGACCGAGCCGTCGGAGCCGCGTCGTTTAAGCGGTGAGGCATGTGGTGGGTGCGGTGGCTGTTGTGAGCCCCGGGACTTCGAAGGAATATTGAGTGCAGAAGAGGGTGCACCTTGCTGTGCCTGTGGGGTACCGGCTACGCCAGAAACAGCAGAGGCCGCTCCAGATACGGCCGAGCCTGCTACCGGCGCGGATCCGGCCACAGCCTGTGAAGCGCTTGTCTGTCGGCTGCTAGCTTGCACACCCCCTCCTCCAAGCCAGAGATCCATAAATGCCGCTCGTCCTGAAGCGGAAGACACTCCGCACGACGTTGTCTGTATGGAAGAAGTCGACGGTAGAGGGACCGTAATGCGGAAGCAGGGTGGGGGTGTGTTGTAAGAGGTGGGGTTGGGTAATGGTCGTTGGAAATGATATAGGCAGTCGTCATGCGGCTCTATAGACAAATGAAACCCGGTCAGGCTCAGCAGCGCCTACCGCCATAAAGTGAGGCGAGGGCGTGAGTAGACGGGGCCGGCGGCGGTTGCGGCAGCTGGTCGATATGCGGGTAAGATCCAGCTGCACGTATTCCCTCTGGAAAGCTATCGCAGCCGAGAAAAATAAAGCAGCTAACGCGGCCCGACACGGCCCGTGACGTCGACTAGGTGTCTGGTGGGATGAGATGGCCAGGGATACAAGAAAAACCGTCACGTCCGGGGTCGAAGAGAAGGAGGACTGGCGCGGTGAGGGCGCAAGTATCTCACATACTCGGCAAAGTAGAAGCCAGAGACAGACGCAAAGGAAGCAGCGGGGTGCGTCGGCATGGCGTGCCGGCGGGTGGTCCAAGGCGCTGTTGAGTCGCGGTTGTTGTGGACGGATTGTTTTTTTTGGCCGATCTCCAAGATGATGGCATGCCCAGGTATCTTAGCGGGGGTCCGCCCTATGGAATAGGGGCTTTGGCGCACGTGCCGCCGGACAACTTGTTTACTTTACCAGCCCAAATCACGGACGATAGCGCCCACCAACTCCCAAAACCTCTGTCAAGATTCAAGTATAGTCGCACCAGACGCTTGGATTTGTGCAACCTCGCTGCCGGGCTCGTCAATCGTTCGTCCCACGGTGCAGCGTCCCCAGTTTGTATTATGTAATCCAGACCCGCTCAGAGACGGTTTGTGGAGAAAACGCCTGCGATCATCATCGGTATCTTCAGCCAAGGTCATTTTTGCAACGCTGTTTTTCCTTTAAGCGTGTGCTATCGCCCTACCTTGCGCCGGTTATTGATTAGTCTTAGATGCGTTATCTGTGACACTTGCTGCAGCATCAGTTAATCGAACAGCGTTACTTTGGCCTATCGCAGCCCTTTCCTTGATCGAAACGAACGCCCTCCGACCTTCCCCCAGACTGCCATCGCCATCTGCGGGACAGTGTACTTCCCTGGCCATGGTGTCCTCGACTCTCGACTGTTCTTGTGTAGAGCAGCTACAAAATGCGCGATCTCACGCTTCCCAGAGCGCTGCACTACGCGCCCTCAAGAATGAGACGGTCGGCCACGTGCTGAGAAAGGAGAACTGCATTGAGGCCGGCGTGCTACGGCCCGTTGTCCAGGTGCTGTTGCGTGCGCGGCCTGTCGGATGGGAGGACTCGGCAAGCACGCCAGATGCTAGCCAGCCAATGTCCCTCTGGCTTGGCGAGCCACAGCAGGGAGACTTGTTGGCTAAGGACGAGGCTCGGCTCCAAGCGCTCGAGCTCTTGGGCATCTTTGCTAGTGGTATGAAATCCTTAAGTTTTTGGTAACAGTGCTCTGGTATGCATTATTCTAACCCTTATCTTAGGTGGCCCAGCCTTCCTCGCTCCTCTCCACGCCGCCGGCGCGCTGCAAGCTCTGCTCATGTACATCGACCCGCATACGGTCCACACACGCCTCGTCTACGCTGCTCTGCGCGCCCTCTCCACGATCACAAAGGCTGCCAAGCTGGTGGACCAATCCCCCCCCTCCGAGGCCGGCTCGACTTCGACCATAACCCCTCATATTCTTGCCGATGCCCTCTTCGGCAAGGACCCTGACGGCGGTGCCAATCCGATCCAAGCACTGTGCCATATCATCGGCCTCTCGCCTCAAATATCCTGGCGGTCTGAGGCGATCTCCAACACGGCCATGGCGATGGTGGGCGAGCTGTGCCGAGAGCCGGCACACCAGACCGCGCTGGCACGGTTCGGTCTGTTGGATGTGCTCGCCAACACGGTGGCCAGCTACGTGGTCGCACAAGGCCTGGTGGTGCCTGGGGCTGATCTTGCCGCAGTTAAGGAAGGCCTGCGCGACGTCATCCCAGCGCCCGCCTCGCCCGGGCTCGATATGGCTGCAGCCCTCTCGGCAATCGCAGCGATCGTCGGCGATTCCCGGCTCCACGCTTGTCTGCTTCTCTCCATGCCGCCGATTCTGGCCATCTTCCCACAGCTCACCTTCGAGAGCACGGTCAACGACGTGCAGGCAGCTTGGCGGGCGCTGAGCTTGGGTGGCCTCTCGAATATGTCGCCGAACCAACCACTCGGCGCGCTCGATCTTCTCCTCCCTGCCGTGCCCTCCCAGCAGTCCCGTTCGTTCTTTGCATCGCACAGTGCAGCCTTCCCTCCGTTGGGGATGTCGCTCTCACGCGACAACCTACCAGTATTTTCTCGCGAAGGTGGCGGCGGCAGCAGGGGCAACAGTTCGAACAACAACAGCAACAACAACGACAACGACAACGACAACGACAGCTACGACAACAACGATAACAACGACAACAATGGCTCTACCACAGCCGCTGCCTTGAAGCAGCGGGCAACGGCGTCGGAATCTCAGTCATTTATTTGGGGTCATGCCGGCCGACCCATCGCGGGAGCCGCACGGGGTGCCGTGTCCGCTCCTCTGGCAGACGGCAGCGACGCAGAGGATGCCGAGAGCCCGATGGTCCCGTGGCTGATCAGCCTTGTGCGGTCATCTTCGGGTCTCAAGCGGGTGGCGGCTGCGTCAGTTTTGGCCTCCTTGTACCGGACCGGCTATGCCAACAAATCGCGCGTCGCAGCTTTAGCTCTACTGGTTGTGCCGCTCCTGTTGCAGGCGCTCGATGCGGGCACGGTGACCGAGGTCGAGAACAGTCGACAGGAGCAGGAGAAGCAGCAGGAGCAGCAGGCGGTGACTGAGGCGACCCTGTCGGTGCTCGCACGCCTGGTGGCTAATAGCGAGGTGCTACAGAAGGCCGCGGTGGACTGCCAGGCCCTGCCAGTCCTTGCCAAGCTCTTGAAGGAGTCCTACGCGCCGGTGCCAACGTGGAACGTGCGGCCATGGAACCCGACACCTAAGAGCAGTCGGCTGGCGTCGCCGATACGGATAGGGATACCCGATGCAGGGCACGCGACAAGCGGCAGCAGCAGCAGAACGTCGGACACGTCGCATCTTCCGGCGGCATCCTGCAGGCTGGGGCCGGATGGGCAGAGCCCGCTGCTGGCGCACCGAATCCGGCTACGCGAAGGCGTTCTACGCGTGGTGGCGGCGCTGATTGCGACCAAGGATGAGTACAAGCGGGCATTTGTGGAGCAGGACGTGCTGGCACACGTGGTGGCATCGCTGAGCCCGACGCCGGCGCGGCCGCAGAACCCGCCCAAGGACAAGACGGGGCTGCCGCTGGACGAGGTGGAGTTCAGGGACACAATGCTGGATCCGGAGTACGGGCGCAACCCGGTGAGCGTGCTGGTGGCGGCGTGCAACTGTGTGCGGATGCTGTCGCGGTCGATTGGGGTGCTGCGGACCGACCTGGAAGACGCAGACATTGCACCGTACGTCTTCCGTCTGCTTAAGCACCCGGACGTGGACGTGCGGACGGCGGCGACGGCCCTGGTTTGCAATTTGGTGACGGAGACGAGTCCGATGCGCAAGGTACGTTCTCTCGCTTTGCTCGGTCTCCTTGTACAGCATACTGACTGGGTATAGCGCTTTGCGGAAGCCGGGGTGATGGACATCCTATGCGAACTCGCGCACTCGGAGAACTCGGCGCTGCGGCTCAACGCCATGTGGGCGCTCAAGCACTTTGTGGACGGGGCCAGGCTATCCGTGAAGAAGGCGTGTCTAGAGCAGTTGGGGTCGGGCTGGCTGCTACATCTGATTGGAGCGGGAGGCAGCGGTGACGCGACACCGATATACTTTGCACGGAGCCAGACCAGTCATACGCAGCCCAGTGCGCCGAATGACGACGTGGAGATGGATCTATCCGAGGACGAAGAAGACGGCAGCCAGGAGGAAAACCAAGACGAGGACGAGGGCGAGGCGGGTAGCAACGGGCCTGGCGAGGTAGAGAACGATGAAGAGACAGGGCCTGGATCGTCGCCTCTGCTCATGGGACGAGCACCGGCGGCAGCGCAGCCGCAGCAGACAAGCCACGAGCGCAGCCGAACGGGCAGGCTACGTGCGGCAGCGGCCAAGGTATCGCAGCTGCGGGAGCAGGAGCGCAAGGCGCCGCGCAAGGGCCTGCTAGACGACGCGGTGATCCAGGAGCAGGGGCTCAACTTTATCCGCAACCTGATCGGGCCGGGGCCGTACTCCTCGTCGGACCCGTCGATCCACGGGGTAGGGGGTGCGGGGCCGCTGTCGTCGGCAGCGACGCCGCTGACACCGGCGGCGTCGTCAGCGGCAGGGTCGCGCGACGCGAGCAACGAGGCGACGGAGATGATCGACTACCTGTTTGGCGAGGTGGGCGAGGCGCAGCTGTTCCAGGTGCTGCTGGCCAAGCTGCGGGCGCTGTCGTCGGGGGCCGGGGCACTGCCGGCGCAGCAGCAGGTCAAAATTGTGGAGGCGGTGGTGTTCATCCTGGTGCACGTGTCGGCGAGCGTGCCACGGCACAAGCAGGTGGTGGTGGCGCAGACGGAGGTGCTGCGCGCGCTCGTGGAGCAGTTTGGCAGCCGCGACAAGGGCGTGCGCGTGGCGCTCTGCCACCTGCTGACGAACCTTACGTGGTGCGACGAGACGGCGGACCGGGCATCGGCGACGGCCCGGGCAATCGAGTTGAAGCGGCTGGGCCTGCTGACAAAGCTGCAGCAGCTGCAGCAGGACGACACGGACCTGGAGGTCAAGGAGCAGGCCAAAATGGTCATAGACCAGATGGGGGGCACGCCGTCGGGAAACTTCTAGGTGCCGCATGCGGGGCCCCGTCCCGGCGTGCAGATGCCGAGACTTCACGATGTACCGGGCGGAGGGGTGGGGGAGGGGGCAGCTGTTGTTTGTTGTCTTGTGTCAGGTCTATGCTGTTCCTGTTTTGCATTGTGCTGAGCTGGGGCGAGATACCCAGGTTTGGAGAAAACAAAAGGCGACACAGTAGACAATAGACCAATCCGGCATTTTCTCGTTCTGCAAAGAAGACGCAGCGGCTTCGGTTCTTGTGAGAGAGTCCAGAGCAGCGCGTGGGATGTGCTGTGTCAGTTCGCGAAAGGATGGTAAACCGGTTTCCTGCCCCTCTGTGGGTCCATGCACATCTGCCGACTGTATCCCGAGCCTTCCGTCGTGGAGGGTTACATTTGTATGTAAAAATTGGTAGTACATTTTTTTAGTTTACTAATATATGTAATCAATTAAACCGGAAAATATTGGAAAAAAAAAAAAGAAGAAAAAAAGAAGAGTAACCACAAAATGACAGCTCGTCAGGCACAAACAATACTGCATATATATTCTGCAGGTATGAAAGAGAACCATGCCACTGCCCGCTTGGTCATCCGCTGCTCGTTCATGCAATCGTAAGATACGTGGTCGTCCTAAGGGCTTTTTGTTTTGTGTTTCGGTGGGGCCGCCTTTCTGGAATGGTCCGCCCGAAAAAAGGTTATTGACAATTCACTGGGCGCCAGAAGATTCCACGCCGGTGCGCCACCGAATGTTCCGGGCAGCTCGGGTGCCAGAGCATCAAACGGCTTTCCGTGGCATCGTGATCGCGTTCGAGACCTGACGATCACAGGGATCACATGGGCACCGCCTGTGGTTCTAGTTTTCGACATTTGCGACATTTCCGGCGTGATTTGTGATCGCTGGATCGGTGCATCGTCGGGGATTTTGTTTTTTCTTCCTTTCTTTCCGTAATGTTGGTTTTTCTTACGTTTGCTCACGCGCCTCTTCCGAGGGCTACGAAAGACTGAACACGAAACAGCTACACGGCCAGGACGCAGGAGCCGCCACAGAAGGCGGTCGCAGAAGGACAGGGTAAGACAACCAGTCTGGACGACCGGGCCTCTGCATCGCTCGCACATGCACCTCGCCTTTTCTCGCTTCGACCCCGCTCTCCTCTCTGCCCTGCAGTGTCATGAGACCCATTGGGCGCACAGAGATCGAAGATAAAGACGGCGACGGGAGCAAAAATTGGGCGGGGAAACAAGAGACTAGAAGAGCGAAAATAGGGAAAAAAAAAGAAAAAAAAAGTAAGGAAGTAAGAAAAAACCGGGCCAGTGGCGATCTTTGCTGCAGCCTTACTCACTGTTTCCGCGGCCAGTCAGCAAAGTTTCTGCGTGCGCACACCGCAAGTCTTACCAGGTCGTACGCACAGAGCACGTCGTCCGTTCTAGGTTGTTCGCTGTGGCGTGGGTGGTATGACCCCCCCCCCCTCCCCCCCGTCGCACCCGGCGTGCTCGGAATGCGGCCACGGACTCGTTCTCCGGCGATGCTCGGCATTTTGCCCTTCATTTTTCTGGTAGGTATGACGTGACAGAAGCCGTGTGTGCCGGGCTCGTCAATCCATGTGCTGACAAGTGCGCTGACAAGCCTGCCGTCCAACGAGATGTCGATGTCTATAAGAAGCTCGTTTGCCTCTCTCTCAGGACAGGTGATTTTGTCTCCATCGACAGCCCAACAAGCTTTAGCACCTCGCAGCATCCCGCAGCATCGGCCCCAGCGCATTTGACTACATCTTCGTCTTCTCTCCCAAAAACGTCACACCACCGCTCCAATTCTTTTGCACACAAACTCGCCACCATGCCTGCCCTCGTGTACCGCACAAACGATGCGCTCAACATCAACCCCCCGGCCGGTGACCAGCACCTGACCACGGGCGGCTCGGACTGGCTGTGGGCCGTGACGGCCGTCTACATCGTTAGCTTCATCGGCGTGTACGGCCTGTCGTTCTTTGCCCGCTCGGGCGAGCGCGTGTTCCACTACCTGTACAGCGTCGCGCTGCTGGTCGGCTCCGTGACGTACTACGCCATCGCGTCCGACCTGGCCTTCACCGTCGTGTCCCAGGTCGACCACACCAGCCACGGCTTCACGCGCCAGATCTTCTTTGCCAAGTACATCAACTGGGTTGTGGCCTTCCCGAGCGTGCTGGTGGCGCTGGGCCTGCTGTCGGGCATCTCGTGGGCCACGATCGTGTACCAGGTCTTCCTGGCCTGGTTCTGGATCCTGACCTACCTGGCCGGCGCCTACACCCAGTCCACGTACAAATGGGGCTTCTTCGGCTTTGGCACTGTCGCCTACCTGCTGCTGGCGGCCAGCACCACGCTGGTCGACAACCACCGCGCCGCCGCCCGCAACGGCGTCGCCCGTGACCACGGCCTGCTGACGGGCTGGCTCAACTTCATGTGGCTGATCTACCCGATCGCCTACGGCCTGACGGACGGTGGCAACCGCATCGGCCAGACCCAGACCTTTATCTTCTTTGGCATCCTCGACACGCTATTGGTGCCCGTGCTCGCCTGCGCCACACTGGTGCTTGCCCGCAACTGGGACTACGCCCGCCTCAACCTAGCCTTTACGCAGTACGGCCGCGTGGCTGTCGCGCCCGGCCAATTCCCGGAGAAGAACACGGCTCCCGCTGCTGCGCCGGCTGCTGGTCCTGAGACCCCGGCCCCGGCTGTGACGGTCTAAGAACCATCCCAGATGACCAACATGTTACAAACCACCTAAAAACATGACAGCTAATACTGCAACACCGGTCGGCTCACGTATGAGCTGGCTCTGACGAGACACTCTTCTTGACGAGACATTGTTGATCTGCTTTTGGCTTGAGATACCGTCCTGACGTTACGGGTTTTTTTTTTCTTCTTTTTTTTCCCCTGGAAAATACCCTCTTTCCGGCGTTGTCTACTTGCACGTTCTCTTCCCAGAGGCTATTGTCCATCCCACTGATACGGGACCCTAATATATAATCCCACCCTTAATACAATTGATATTATTTAAAAGATTTAAGCGCAGGCCCCATCTACATGCTGAATCAACAAAATCACATTCTCGGCCAGACTTGCCTATCCATTCTCATTTACATTAAATTCGGTACTTTTCGTTTTCGTATCTCAATACATCTGCGGAGTATTTCATCGTCATCAGGAATTGGCATGTTCATGTCGAAAAAAAGAAGAAGAAAAACGGATAAACAAGTCAACGGGTAGAATGGGGTGGATAGGCGAACGGGTGGAAACAGGAGTCCGCCCCCACCCGTACTTTCGGACCCTTTTTCCACTACGGACCGCCAGTCGCACGTTCGCGTCTCGTGGAGACGGGCCTTGCTGCGCATCCCAGCAAAAACTGGAGCCGCTTTGCTCACGGAGGTAAGTGGGGCCGAGAGAACAGGACCCGGTGGGGTCCACCCCTCTTCCTATCTTCACTCCCATCTCCACTGATAGGCACATCAAACTGTGGTTCTGGACGCGCGCCTTTCCTGAACAGGTAATAAGCCTGTTGGCACCCAGGCTGCGTCTTTTATTCCGGGCGTCTCTGGCTTGTCTGGCCCGGTCTGGTTTAATTTCTACCAGTCTAGAGCACCCCTGCTCCGGCCAACCAGGGGTCAGGAGGCGGAGCCAGAACCCAGCCATCCCGGGACGAGGGCGCGCACGCAGGCCGGCTGTCCCAGCTAAGCCAGCGAGAACGTTGAT
Source organism: Ceratocystiopsis brevicomis (assembly GCA_002778105.1). NCBI lineage: Eukaryota > Fungi > Ascomycota > Sordariomycetes > Ophiostomatales > Ophiostomataceae > Ceratocystiopsis > Ceratocystiopsis brevicomis. Next base: position 222,001 of record PCDN01000007.1, read on the forward strand.
CGTTTTCTATTGCTGGGAATTTGCACGATGCCTTGTACCCAAGTATACTGTGCGCGACGGTATCCTCCGGACAATATTATGGATATACTCGTACGAGGGTGTTGAAAATATCCGTTAGATACGAGTACGAGACCACACCATCTTTGCGAGAGAGCGAGCCCCTTTCCTTGGAAGATACTCCCTTCCCCGTATTTGATCCAGCGTTCGCAAAAAAAAAAAAAAAAAAAAATTAAAAAAATTAAAAAAATTAAAAAAATTAAAAAAAATTAAAAAAACCCCCATCCGGGCAGATGAGATAGGAGACATCTAAATTCGCTTTTCCTTTTCTTCGTTATTTTCAAAAATGCCTCCTGTACTGGTGAAGATCCTTTCGACGATCCCTTTTGGCCTAAAAGTATCCATTTCTAATCAAAACAGCCAGCAGTTGACGAGAGACCCATGGCTAAGATGATACATACACGCGTCCCGGGACGGTTGTCTGTTCGAGCGGCCTCACGCGGACAGGATTTGGGCTTTTCCTACTCCGTCGATCCCCCGCCGCCAAGCCAGGTCAGTTTCCTCTTTGGGGCAAGGAACGAGTTTTTGCTCAGCTGGCCTCCCGTAAGATACCGGCCGGAAGTATCTTGCCCGTAAAATACGAGTACTCTGTTCGTACTGAAGAATTTAAGTATCCCGTGTGCATGGCGCATGGCAACCTTTGTGTCTGTCTGCTTGTTTCACTCTTTTTTTTTTTTTTTTTTTTTTCCCCTACCTTTTGTTTTTCCTATCTTTTTTTCCATCTCTTTTTTTTCCGTCTCTTTTTTCTTCGTCTCTTTTCCCTTTTCTTCAATGTCATTTTTTTCTACTTTTCTTCCTCTGTCCTCCTCGCAATCTACTGACACCCCCGGAGGGGATGCCACGCCGCGCTCGCGGTCTGCTAACTGGAAAAAGCCTGGATAAAGGCCTACTCTGAAACCGGACGGGTGCCTCTTTTGTGCATGCACCGGTGTCCGTTGGGACGGCCCCGTAGTACTGCGCGCCTAGGGGGAGAAACTCGTGCGTTGTTTTTGCCCTGCGCCATGTCATTGCTGTCCATTCTCGCAAGTACGAGTACTTTGTAGCATTCCGCTTTGTCCTCCTCTTTTCCTTCCAACCTTTCCGTCCTTCCCGCCTCCTCCACCATGCGAGTAACTACCTTTGGTAACTATCCTTGCTCCCGCCCCTGTCTCTCGCCTCTTCTTCTCGCTATTACTTCCTTGCCATTTCTCGCGTCTCCCCTCAATACTTTTGGTCACCCCCCTCACTCCGCTTGCCTTGCCCGATGCATCGTGTTGAACGGCAATGCGAGCACCCCGTGCTGTGGCATTGGGAATCGCCGACAGTTAGGAGGGGTAGGAAGGCAGTTTGGAAGGGCAGCACAGATCGGAGCGCCTTTCTCGTTGACGTGAGACAGCATAAGATAAAAGAGCACAAAGAATGATATTTGTTCCCATCGACCCCCCCCTACTCCGTGCATACACGGTGCAGAAAAGCTTTCCCCCGTAATATGGGATAACTGTATCTTACGGAGTATCTTACTTACTCTACGAGTAAGTATGTACGCAGCTCGCACGATGCTGCCGTCGCACCGTCGGGGTGGGACATCTGCTCCACCTAACCGTTTCTGACCAACGGCCGGTCGGCAGCAGAGGTGCGCTAGTTCAGATATCGCTGGGCAGACTGCTACACGAGGTCTCGCGTGCGCGCGGAGAACGGGTCGACGCCGCCCGCACGCTGGCTGTCCTCACCATTGGTGTTCCCGTAGCGTATCGTGCTCGGCGCATTCCTTGCACCCACGAGAGGAGAATCATACTTGGCTACGCGCAACGATTCTGTAAAATAGCATGGCCGTTTTCGGTCCATCCTCCCTCCGTCCCGTCTCACCTCATGTTCCTGTCATGTCTAGAAGAAGAGACGGCAGCATGCTCCGGCTGCCAGGATCAAAGCACGCAAACTTCGTCGCCCGATCATGTTCCATACACCGTATGCGTACAGTACGGAATACTGAGCACGCTGTCGTACTCCGTATGCACATCGCTGTGGACCCCCCCTCTTTCCCCCTGTCGCACCCCTGCTCACCCACCCGCCCAGGACCACGGCAGGAGCAGTCCACCAGTCCACCCTCCCCCTTCCTTTTCCCACCTTCCTTCCCCACCGGCTATCGTCGTTTCTCCTCTTCTTTTCCCTCTTCTTCTTTGCCTGGTCTCCTCTTCCTTCTTCAACGTTTTTTTTTTGTCTCTCTCTCCGTTCTGTTCGCCACACCTTATCCTTTCTTTTTGTCGACAGAAAGAGAGAGATTGAATCGAGTGGCTGTTTCCCACTCGGTGTCCTTACGATCTGATCTTTGCTTTCCCCCCCGGTCGTCCTTCTAAAGCGGTTGTTGTGTGCCGTTTTATTTTCTGTGTATTTTTCCCCTGTTTGTTCCGTTTTTCCTAGTGTCTTCCTCGTTGCCTTTGTATCCCGCTTTTTGTCTTGGCTTTTGGCCCCCAACAGCTTAATAGACCCTACGAGTACCCGTGAGTTAATGACTCGTGCTGGAAACAACTGAGAGGCCATGTGAAAAGGACTGATCTGACACCCCAGATCCCACAACCCCCCCTCGCTATGCTTCCCACATACCAGCACGGCACCGCCGCCCTGGTGGCTCAGCAGCTCGATGTGGAAGCACCCGAACCCGTCGTCATCAGTCGCCTCACCCGCGATGGTCGCCATCTTTGGTATCAGCTCAGCGTCGTCCAGCTGCCAGAGCGTGCCCGTGCTTGTGGCGCCGGTCCAAAGTGTATGTACCGGTTCGAATACGAAGCGTCATGAATTGTCGTGCTCTAACTAACTTCAACAGCTTCAGCCGATCGCCGCCCTGTCGACCCTCCACCGGTTGTCGAGCTGCGCATCTTCGAGGGTCCGTCTCTTGACCACGCCGAGGACATCACCGTCATGTACAACGCCAACTTCTTCGTCTTTACTACGCTCGAGCACTCCCGTGTCGTTGCCAACGGCCGTGTCCAGGCTCCCTCCACCTCCACCCCACCTGTCCTGACTGGCATGCCGGTCTCGGGAATGGCCTACCTCGACCGCCCGCGTGAGGCCGGCTATTTTCTGTTCCCCGACCTGTCCGTCCGCCATGAGGGCCGTTACCGCCTCAGCTTCAACCTGTTTGAGCAAACAAAGGAGCCCAGCGACCTCGACCGTGACGTGCCGGAAGCGCCTGAGTTTCTGGCCGAATTTTTTGACTGGCGCATGGAGATCAAGTCTAACGACTTCACTGTATACAGCGCCAAGAAGTTCCCTGGACTGACCGAGAGCACGGCTCTCAGCCGTACTGTCGCCGAGCAGGGCTGCCGCGTCCGCATTCGCCGTGACGTCCGCATGCGTCGCCGTGAGGGCAAAGGCTCTGCCTCTTCTATTAACGGAGATGATCCGAGCCCCGAGGACGAATACAGCCGCCACCGCACCCAAAACCCGGAGAGCACGCGCCATTTCCGTGCTCGCTCCCTCAGCAACGAGAGCATGGCGCGCACCCCGTTTGCACCCTCCGGCTCGGACTCGAACACGGCCCTAGCACAGCGTCGTTCGTCCATGGACGAGTACCAGTCTCCCCGCCACCTTCAACGCCGTCGCATCACTGTGTCGCCACCTCAGCAACAGCAGCAGCAACTGCAACAGCCGATGACTCCCGGTTTTGGCTCTTCCCAAGCCCAGCCCTACTATGCTCAGACGTCCCCTGTGCCTTCCTCCCCCACAGACACCTCGTCTCCTTACGCACAATCGCCGCCGTCGCCAGACGACTCGGCCCAGCATACTCAAGACCAAAACACACACCCTCCCTACGCCCACCATGCACAGGACCATTCTTCGTCTTCCATCTCCACAGCGCCACAGTCTCCGCAGGCGTCAACAACAGTCCAAGACAACGACCACGAAAGGCCTGCATCCCGCCACTTCACACAGGCTTCCACATCCATGCCTGTGCTCATGGACGTGGTGTCTCCCACGTCGGTACACGCCATGTCGCCAAGGCGCGAGTCCTTCAGTTCTATCGATTGCCGGCGCATGTCGACGAGCTTCTCTACGCCGCCGTCCCTGGCGGCTGAGATGATTATTGACGGGTCCCCCGATGCAACTCACCCCATGTCGCCTGTGCTGTTGTCATCCGACGCCAAAGCTGCGACAATCCTCCCGGCTCTGAGCAAGATGTTTTCCTTCCGGAACGAGAAGTCGGAGAAGGTTGATGAAACGGAGCGGAACGATGATCAGTCGTCTTCTGTTGCCCCGGGTAGCAGCCATAGCAGCATGTCTTTGAACGAGAGCAGCAACGGTAGCGATGCCAGCGGCTCACCAAACAGTGACCGTGTGCCATCCCTTAGCCAGCTGCTGCTACCGCCACCGGTAGTATCGACGTCGCCGCCAAATGCGCCGGTGGCCGCGTCGGTCCCACCCAAAAAGCGGGTGTACGACAAGTACATGAACGTTGACGACGATTTCGGGTACTACACGATCGAGCCTTCAAAGGATCTTGCACGTCCTCAGGAGACGGAGATTCAAGACTTTGGCGAGATGTGCTGGAAGCGCGCCGACGGCACGCTCTGGACCATGCAAGGCAAGATGCCAATGCCAATGCAAATTCCAATGCCACGCATATGAACCAGAGCGGCAGGCATGAAAACGAATTCAATTTGAGAAAAACACCTCCAAACCGAGGTATAACACGAAATAGGAACAATTACGGACGGCTACGACATGGATAAGGCTTTGGTTTTGGGGGCTTTTTGGGGGGGCTTCTTCTTTTTGTATATGTCTTCAGGGTTTTTTGGGCGTTTTTGCAGAAACGGGCTTATTTTCCATCTCTTTTATGATATCGAACAACCTGCGGAAACGCACAGATCTTTCTCACGGGTTTTTTTTTTCTTTTCCTCTTTCCGTTTTCTGGAATTCTTCTGATCATCTCTACTTTCGCAGTAGTCTTGTAGTTATTTTTCGTTTTCTCTATTTACTTTCCCAGAGGCAGCCGGTGTACAGGCTGAAGTAAATGGAGGCATAAGTAGGTGAAGAGGTTCTATTATAGTCGTCACTTGTTGTTTTCGCTCTTCGGTGAGAGCATAAACTTCATTATTAAAAATACCCAACTGCATCCTAGGTCATATATAAAAGCAGAGGCACACAAAGGCCAAACTCCGTTCCCGCGATGCGATGATGCCCCTTCGTATGGTTGTCGTATAGATAGCCCGCACACCCCATTCTTCTAATGCCAAAAAGAACTCCATAGCCATTTGGCAGCCCCCTCGCAATCACCGGTGCCCAAAAAGAGCGATTTCCTCTTCTTCGTCTTCATCGTCGTCCTCACCGTCGTCGTCGTCGTCGTCCTCCTCTGCGTCGCTGTCGTCGTCCTCATCACTGTGGCGCCATGGCGGCCATGACAGCGTTCGCCGGTTGAACAGCCCCAGGATGTCGGCGTCCTCCATGTCGGGCGACTGTCGGTAATCGTCCTCGTCGCCCTCGAGCGAAAACCCTTCTTCGCTGTACCCTGGCGGCGGTGTTGCCACGACGACGGCGTCCATCATAGATGTTGAGTTAGCGGCACCAGTGCCCCCGTTCATGTCCGCAATGGCAGGCGAGGCAGAGCGGAATAGCAGGACAGGTGACCGGGGCGAGGACGAGAGCGAGGAGACACTCTGCAGCGAGAAGCGCTGCTGGAGCGGCGACGAGGCCGATGGCAGCGGTACCGATGTTGTGACTGCTGGTGGCACCAGGTGCAGGGGCGACGGCGGAGGGGGCCGCAGAAGAAGCGAGGCGGCCGCCGCAGAGGAGGTCGAGGCGCCCGCTGCAGCGGCAGCAGCGGCGGCAGCGGCAGCGGCAGCGTCGGAATTTCTGTCAACATCGCGAGCAGCCCCGGTGGAAGCCAAGGCCGGACTGTTGAGCAGACGCATCTCGACGGTGTTGTAGGACAGGCAGACCTCGCAGCGCAGGCCGCCCCAGTGGTAGCGTGTGACGGTCTTGGCGGCGCAGTCGTTGCAGAGGACGACGGCGCGCGTGGCACTGTACTCGGGCGGCATAGGCTGCTCCTCGAGGTGCTTGTCGAGGCGGCGGAACATGCTCTCCATGTTTTCGACCGTCTTGCTGCAGATGGGGCACTTGTATGACTGTTTCACGTACTCGGCGCGGCAGACGTCGTGGATCGTGTGGCCGCATTTCATCGTCACCGCCTTTTTGTGCGTCGTGAACATGTACTCGCCGCAGATGGGACAGTCGCAGTCCATCACGCCCTCGCGACACCGGTGCGACTCCTCCTGGTGGATGGCGATGCATGTACCACATTTCTACATTGTCAGCATTGAGGACGAGAAGGCAGGTAGACAAGAGACTGAAACACGTACCTTGCAGTGGAAAAAATCCTTTCCTAGCCCCTCGCCCACGCGGCAGATGCCGCAGTCGGCGCAGTGGTACACGGCCTTGTCCGGGTCGTCGTCCCACAGCTTGCAGATTCCACAGTAATAGCGCGCCGTGGATGCGCCGCACTGTGGGTTCGCACACACGTCGCTTGCACGCTGCGCGTGTCCACACAACATGCATAGCATGTTCTGTGTTGCCTGCCGCGGCAGTACATGGTCTTCCGCCTCGTTGTGGCAGAGTCGGCACGTATACCAGCGCTCGCATGTGAAGCACTGCAGTTTGACCTTGCGCCGGTAGTGTTCGCAGCCCAGCACCGGCGGCAACTGGCGGCTTCCCTCGCTAGCATGACCGTAGTCGTCGTCGACGTCCTCGCCGCCTTCTTTGCAGCCGGCAGCAGAAGCAGCAGCGCGGACAATCTCCTCCGGGACGTATGTTGGCTGTAGGTCCTCATCCGTGAGCTGGAACATTGACGCAGTGGCAGACAGATGCGGCTGGGCAGCATGGTGCCAGAACTTCAACGACTCCAACCGAAGCGACTCAAAGCGGCTGAGCGCATCGCGCGGCCCTGAAATCGGAGAGGCAGAAGGTGCTGGCGATGGAGGGGCCCGCGGCGATGTAGGTACGGGCCGCGGAGATGTGCCCGTCCGCACGCTTGACAGGGTTTTCAACGCCTGTGCCTGCCGGGAACGCTCATAACCTTCCATCAGCAGGCCATGCATGAGAAGGGCCTTTTCACCGGGCGGGATGTCGCGTGCCTGTACGGCGTGGATGCGTTGCCGCATACTACCCATCCCGTCATCCTCGGGCAGTTCCTGGGTGCGATAGTCACCGGTGCTGAAGCCGGTGTCAGCGTCGGCTGACAGAGCAACGTCTGTGGAGAGCGTAGTATCATCGCTGCTGGGTGCTACAGACGAGCCCTCGGTTTGGGGTGTCGTGGACGCTGGAGCCGGCGGCGTATCTGGAGCACGGGCTTGAGTGGGGGAAGAAAGAGGCGGTGAATCCGGAGGATCAGAAGAGGAGGCTGACTTGTCCGGGCGAGATTGTGAGGGTGTGACGGGCAAAGCAGGGTCGGCGGGGTCGGAGGCTTCTGCAGCGAACGACAAAGAAGAAGAGAGCGAGGGAGGGATGGCCATCGGGGCCGAAAGCAAACGCAGAAGCACAAAAGCGAGAAAGAGGGCAGAAGCAAGGCAAAAACAAAAAAAAAAGCAAAAGGTGTACAATTATAAGATACAGAAAAGGAAGAAGAGTCCAGAAAGGGAGGAGAGGAAGGAACGGGAAGATGACGGCGGCAGTCGAGATAAAGGGTAGAGCGGTGATCGTGCCCGGAAAGAGTGGGGTGTGATGATGGCCGCACGTGTTTTACTGGAGACTCGGACCGGACGGGTAGCGCCTTCTTGCGATCGGCCCCTCTGCTTTCGCGAGTCCATCGTTGATGAGCCCCCCCATACTCATAGACGCACAACTCTTCTGAGCATTATTGCGTCTAGTTGCAGCATACTTGCCTTACTTTCTCCAGTTCAGGGACCAGGAGTCGCCGAATCGCGATTGTAGGCTTACGAGTAGTGACACACACGTGACGCATAGACCCACTCATGGGGTGGTTCTTCGTAATGGGCAATTAGTAGCCAATGAGAATGCGGAGGCCAACTGGTCCACAGTGACAGCCGCACGGCTAGGCCTGGCCGCGCAAGAGGACACCTGTTTGCCCCTTTTACGTGCCTGCCGTTCTGCGATGCGTGCCTCGAATGTGCATGGCTTCTTCTCATGGAGGGCATTGTTCGTAGCCAGCACGCCTTTATCAGCAGCAATGATTGCACCATCAGAATGTAAAGCACCTAAAGCACGCAAAGCACGTAAAGCACAGTGACGGGTTTTTTATACCGCCGTAAAGCCCTATTACTACTTTGTCGCGGCTCTGCCTTGCTCCGCAGAGCTCTCTCGTGTTTAGTGTTTAGGTGGCATCTAATCGTATTTTCTTTCTTTTCCTCCCTTCCTTGCTTTATTGTTTGCGGACAGCACCTGGGGTTTTTTCTCCCTCGCTCCACGTCCTTCATTTCTTTTCATTTCTCTTTTTCTCCCTTTTTGTCCTTTCTTTGTCGCTGACGCGGCACTTTCTAATCTTGTTCTTTCTCTTCTATCCTTTCGTTTTCGTCGTCGTTTCCTTTGTCCCTTTTTCTTCTTCCTTCCTCCTCCCTTCGCGCTGTCGTCTCTCTGCGACAGAGCCCATACTTTCTTCCCTCTATCATGGCTGCAGCCAAGCCCGCCACGGCCTCCGGCGTTCAGCCCGTCGCCGCTGACACTCTCCGGCAACGAACCATCGTCTCAACACCACCGAGTGACCTCATCCCCGCCGAAGCCGACGATAAGAAGAAGGCCACGCCGGCATCTAACTCAATCTGGGCGCACTGGGTAGAGTGGGAGTCCGTCTATGCTCTGATAATCCTGACGTCTCTGTCGCTTTTCACCCGTCTGTACAAGATCGGTCTGTCCGACATCGTCACCTGGGACGAGGCACAGTAAGTGCCCCCTTTCTCCTGCTCCTGTGCGTTTCTGTCTACTGACCAGCCCTCTTCAGTTTTGGCAAGTTTGGCTCCCACTACCTGAACCGGACCTTTTACTTCGACGTTCACCCTCCCCTTGGCAAGCTCCTCGTCGGTCTGTCCGGCTACATTGCCGGCTACAATGGCAGCTTCGAGTTCAAGTCCGGCGAGACGTACCCTCCCGAGGTCGATTTCTGGACCATGCGCGTCATCAATGCGTTGTTCGGTGTCGTTCTTGTGCCCATGGCTTAGTATGCTTCTTCCTGTCGCTTAGCCGTTTTGGCCGTTGTTCGATACTGGTTTCTGACTTCATTCTACAGCTCCACCTCACGCGAACTCAAGCTCTCCTCTCCGACCGCCTGGCTCGTTGCGCTGATGGTCCTTTGCGAAAACAGCTACACGGCCATCTCCCGTTTCATTCTTCTGGACTCGATGCTGCTCTGCGGTACCGTTGCGACTGTTCTGTGCTGGGCTAAGTTTCACAGCCAGCAGAAGCAGAGCTTCGAGCCGTGGTGGTTTTTTTGGCTGTTCATGACCGGATTGAGCATCGGCTTTGTGACTGGTATCAAGCTTGTCGGTCTGTTCGTCACTGCCATGGTTGGCCTGTACACGGCCGAAGACCTCTGGAACAAGTTTGGTGACCTTAAAATCAAGCCGGTTCGTCTCCTCCATTCAAGCGCCCCCCAACTTGAAAAGGCATCTTTACTGATTTTGTTTCTCCGACAGGCCGTGCTTGTTGCTCACGTCGCCACACGCGTTGTTGGCCTCATTATCCTGCCCTTCCTTGTGTACATGCTTAGTTTCGCCATTCATTTCGCTGTCCTCAGCCGCTCTGGCCCTGGTGATGCGCAGATGAGCTCTCTTTTCCAGGCCAACCTGGAAGGCACCGAAGTCGGCCAGAATTCCCCACTCGAATTGGCCTACGGGTCGCGCGTCACCTTGAAGAACATGGGATACGGCGGTGGTCTGCTCCATTCGCACGTGCAGACCTACCCCGAGGGCTCGGGCCAGCAGCAGGTTACCTGCTACCACCACAAGGACTCCAACAACGACTGGTTCTTTTACCCCAAGCGCGAAGAGCCTGCCTACGAATCTTTTGAGGACCCCAAGTTTATTGGCGATGGCTCTGTAATTCGTCTGATTCACGCTCAGACCGGCCGCAACCTGCACTCGCACGACATCTCTGCCCCCGTTACGAAGGCCCACCGGGAGGTATCGTCTTACGGCAACCTCACTGTGGGTGATTCCAAGGACTACTGGAAGATCATGGTTCTGGACGATGTCGTGTCCCGCGACCACAGCCGGATCCGGACTCTGACCACCTCTTTCCGCCTCTACCACCCAGACATGGGCTGCTACCTCCGCGCCGGCAATATGAACCTGCCGCAATGGGGTTTCCGGCAGATTGAAGTCACTTGCACCAAGGACAACAACCCCCGGGACACATACACACACTGGAACGTCGAGGCGCACTGGAATGACAAGCGTACGTTTTCTTATGATTCTTGGCTGGGCTTTTATATAATTTGCATGCATTTTGCTGACAAGGCTCTACAGTTCCCGCTGGCAACTCGAGTGTATACAAGTCGCCTTTTATCCGTGATTTTATCCACCTGAACGTCGCCATGATGACGAGCAACAATGCCCTGGTGCCTGACCCGGACAAGCAGGACGACCTTGCCTCGCAGTGGTGGCAATGGCCGATTTTGAATGTCGGCCTGAGAATGTGCAGCTGGGACGACAAGACCGTCAAGTACTTCCTGTTGGGCAACCCACTTGTGTACTGGGGCTCTACGGTTGGCCTGGGTGTCTTTGGCCTTTTGGTCGTTTGGTACGTGATCCGGTGGCAGCGCGGCTACGACGAGCTGTCCCAGGGCGACATTGATCATATTCACTACGCGGGCATCTACCCGGTCATTGGCTGGTTCCTCCACTACCTGCCCTTTGCGGTCATGGCACGCGTCACCTATGTGCACCACTACTACCCGGCCCTGTACTTTGCCATTCTCACCTTTGGTTTCCTGGCCGACTGGTTCTTCAAGGGCCAGGCCGCCGCGGTCCGCTACAGCGGGTTCGCGGTTCTCTACGCGGGCGTCATTGGCTTGTATATCTACTTCATTCCCCTCTGCTGGGGCATGACCGGTGCCAATAGCCAGTACAGCTACTTGAAGTGGTTCGATACGTGGAGAATCTCGGATTAAGAGGAAGGTTAAGAACAGGGGGCGTGTGAAATGGTTCAATCCTGGGGGATTTTTTTTGTCAGCTTCTTCCAACGCCCTGCCCTTTTTAAAGACGACCCGGGTGGCAATGGCATGCATCACGATGAGAGGAGGGGGTGTATGTGGGCGCACGGAAGGGAAACATAGAAAAGGAGGAGGCAAGAGGGTCGGGGCGGCGGTTGGAGTGGGAGTTCTGGTTACATTTGGGTTTTTGTTCTCTGGGACGGAAGAGAGGAACACGCCCTCCACTCCTTTTGTCTTGAAAACAACGGAAGTAAGTAACGCGCAGAAGGGTAATTTGCATTGTAATACAACGTGTGCGTATTGTGTGTATTTATTGGCTGGGGGGCTATCGGCCTGCAAGGCGTAACCAAGAGACGTATAAAAGCGTTTCCCATCCTGTGCATGGTCTTTGTACACGATATTACGACGTACCAGGGGCAAAAGGCAAACTGACAAAAAGGCAGGGGGCGGGGGGTATAGACGAATGTTATCCAAAAATAATTTAACGTTTCTTCACGGCTTTTCTTTCTCTTCTCTCATTCAGCAACAGCCGCTGCTCCGGCCGTACCCGCCGTCGAGGCGCAGACCGTTTGCATAGGAAGCCGATGCAGCAGCGGCAGCTGCGGCGGCAGATCCGCCGGTAGCCCCAGGACCCTTGACGCCGGAGCGCCGGTCGTTGAGGTCGTAGCGGCCGGCCTCGATGTTGCGGTAGATGCGGTCGGCAACGCGCAAAAAGGCGTGCTCGACGTTCTCGCCGCTCTTGGCGCTCGTTTCGACGTACGCAAGAACGCCGTTGCGGCGCGCCCAGTCCTCGGCCTCGCGGCGGGTGACCTGGCGCTGGTTGGTGCCGGCGTCCTCGCCATCGCCGGCGCTGGCCAGGTCAGACTTGTTACCGACCAGGACGACGACAATATCGGGCTCGGCGATTTGGCGTAGGTCGTCAAGCCAGTCCTGTACGTGCAGGAAGGTCTGCTTGCGCGAGAGGTCGAACACGAGTAGAGCGCCTGACGCGCCGCGGAAGTAGGACCGCGTCACCGATTTGTACGTCTCCTGGCCCGCCGTGTCCCAGAGCGAGAGCTTCATGTGCTTCTGTGGTGGCGGCTTCGCGCCGGGCGGCGTTATGCGGCGCGGCTCGGGGAGGCCTGCGACAGCGGCGGTTCCAGATACGATGGCTTCGTGATTTGGTGGCGGCGACGATGGCGCTACCGCAGGTGGTGCTGTCGCGTCATCGGGTGACGGTGCGCGGGGTGCTGCTTCTAGCGACTCGACTGCTTTTGCTGCTGCTGCTGCTGCCGCTACATCCTCGGCTTCGTATGTTAGGCTGTGCGGCGGGCCAACAGGCACGACACGGCTGCCAAACTCGACACCGATGGTGACGTCGTGGAAGGAGACAAAGCGGCCCTCGCAAAGTCGGATGGTAAGGCTGCTTTTTCCGCAGCCAGAATCACCGATGCAGACAAGTTTGGCGATGTAGTCCCATTGGGGAGAGGTCTCGGAATACATGGGGAGGGGGGGGGGGGGGGTGCGGAAGGGGAGGAGGAAGTCGACGAGGTTGACGAGGTTGACGAGTAGGAGTCGTAGTCGGAGCAAGAGGGAGAAGGTGCAAAGATCCGCTGGTTGTTCAGGACAGACAGAGATATCGACAACAGAATAACAGCACGGGAGGAAGGCAAAAAAAAAAAAAAAAACCCCCCAAACAAACAAGCAAGTCTATATGAGGCGTCACGACGTCTGAACAAAGGAAGGCAATTGTTTTAAGAGAGCAGCGGAAGTCGGTCGAATGACTATAGCGATTGATCATTTGCCTCTCACGTGGGTTGAAAAGCTTTGGTGGGGCGGCAGGCAGATAAAGCACGCCAGCAGGCTGGACTGACGTTATCCGCTGTAAATACTGCGTATTTATAGTGAGTGTTTAGGCGACGGCAGTAGCGCCTGCTCCATCCGGGTCCCGTGCAGTTAGTCACGATCGACGGGTTTGCATGCGGTCGGGCTCCTTCCTTCCTTTTCTCGACTCTTCATTTCCTCCGTCCTCGTCCTCGTCCTCCTTGCATCCCCCCGACTTCCGTCTCCGAACATAGGACGCTTTTGTTCTACCATTCACTCTCGCCTCTCTCGCTCATAGGCCAACAGCCTCTTCCGTCATCGGTGGTCCCGTTCCTGTTATCTATCTTGGCTTATCCCCCTATCTACCACCGTCACGCGCCCTAACCCCCCCGGCCACTCGTTTCTTTACAAAACACACCGCCTTCCGCCTCGGCCTCCCTACCAGGCTCCCTTGCACAAGGCACCTGCTCAACCAGGCTGTGTTTCGCTGCCTGGTTTGTCTGACCACAATCCAACTGCTCCTCCACACCGATCCGGCGCACGAACCACCTCGATCGCGTCTCCCTTCCGTTTCGCCCTTCTACCCCCGAGTATCTCTACCGCTCAAATACGGGTAGCAGCATCCCCATACCGCGTCTGTCCTTTCCCTGGGGTCCGTCTTTGGGAAGGCTCCCGAACGATGTTCTCGGAATGTAAGTTGTCTCACTTCTTGACGCAGTTCCGGATCCAGATTGGCGGACCCTCCCGAGGCTCTGCTTCCCTGTTTCCGCAGTGCTGGGGGGTTGTTCTCAATAAGCGTCGCCTTCTGTGTATCGTTGATCCTACTGGTTCTAACTCGGCCAGATGCGTCCAAGTTCCTGGCACAGTCCCAGTCGCGGTTGTCCACGTTTGGTGGCCAGCCCGCCGTAGACGACAACAACCCTCTCGACCAAACTAGCCGGCGAGGACCTGAGCGGGGATCCCGGCCCTACGGGCGGTCGTTTTTAGGCCGTGGTTTTGGTGTGGGTGGCTCTGGCGCCTCGGGAAACCCATATCAGACCTCTGGCTTGCGTTTCGGCCAGTTGAACTTTGCTTCTCGCTTCACGTCGGCTGCCCAGGACGCACCGCTATTTCGCGAAGCAGATGAAGATGGTTTAGGAGCCAGCCACAGCGATGCCGAAGCTGACGACGACGAACTGGAGCGTGATAGGGATGCAGCTGACCTCTATGCTCTACAGCGGTCACGGCGGGTTTTCGCTGCGGCCAGCCGTCTTGACGAAAGCTCTGAAATAGAAAACGAACATAGCCGGGCCTCGTTAGGCGAGAGCCAGGAGGACGACGATGAAGAATACTCGCCCCAGCAGCGGCACTTGAGCGGCAGTGGACGGACTATACGGCAAACAGCTACCGCGAACGCCCAAGACGAGACAGATCCCGGCTTTCTGCCACGAGATACAAGAGGAAGACGGGATGCCAACATACACAGCAGTTGGAATGGTGGCCGGGGCTTTTACCGGCCGACGCACGACTCTGCCGAAGCTAGCGCTGCGACAGCCCGCAGGGTAGGTATGTCCGGTCGGGGACGGCAAGCAAGCAAATTTGCAGGCCATAGCGACGATGGATCTGCGAAGATGGTGGACATTGGCCTCGAATCGACCATTGCCGATGGTGAGCCACCCTTGGACCTCGCCGTCGAGGAAGCGCTCGACGACGACGACGGCGACGACAAAGACCCGCCACCGTTTCAAAAGTTTGCCAGCTCTACGCGAGATAAGACCCGCGTCCGCCGCGGCTCCATAAACGACTCGGAGCTTGGACTTCTCCGCGATACTGCGGGAGCCGACAGTGTAGCGGCCAGCAGCAGCAGCATCCTGCGTACTGCATCCGCCGAGGCTTTCACAACGACGGACATGGAGCTGTTTCGACACGATCCGTTCTTTGCCTGGGTTTACCTGATCGCTCTCGCGTCGCTCTTTGCTACATTTGTCCTTGTTTGGCTGCACACGTCTGTGCCCAGCGGCGGCAAGAAACAGCCGTGGGGGGACACGATTTACACGACACTGCGGTCGTCTCTGCATCTCCTGGCGGTCGATACGGTGATCGCCATTGTGGTCTCCCTTGTATGGCTAGCTGCTCTTCGGTCGTTTGCGCGCTCCCTGGCGTCCGTGATTCTGGTGGCGGTACCGGTGATATTGGTCTCGTTTTCCATCTACCCATTTGTGTCGAGCTTCCAGGGAGGCAAGACAGGCAGCTCACGCCTCCAAGACACCGTGATGCGGTGGGCGGCACTCGTGCCGGCCGTGTCCGCTGCCGTGTGGGTGTACCTTGTCTGGAAGGGACGGTCGGCGCTGCGCCAGGCAGTCGAGATTTTGGAGTTTGCGAGCCGCATCTTGTCGGCTAACTCGGCGCTCATCCTCGTGGGCCTGGGTTGCCTGGCGCTGATTGTGCTGTGGACGTGGGCGTGGCTGGCGATGTTCACGCGTGTCTTCTTGGGCGGGTCCTTCTCAAGCAAGCTGTCACGCTTCATCATTAGTACGTCCAGCTGGTGGCTCGGCGTCTACTTCGTCATCATGTACATCTGGACACTGTCCATGATCTCGGGCGTGCAGCGGGCGACCACGGGCGCGACGGTGTCGCAGTGGTACTTCCACCGCAACGCGCAGCCGGCGCCGTCGTCAAACGAGGTGGTGTCGGCCGCGCTGCACCACGCCGTGACAACCATCTTCGGCTCGATCTGCTTGTCGACGCTGCTGGCCCTGGCCGTGCGCCTACCGCTACTGGTTCTGCCGCAACGGTTAGCTAGCGGGCTGGGGCTGTTTTTCTACTCGTTCATACCGACGCCGATTGCCGCGGTGACGAACCCGCTTACGTTGACGTACGGTGCGATCCATTCGCAGAGCCTGACGGTGTCGGCTCAGGGCCTGAGCCAGCTGGACTTTCTGTCACCGCAGACGCCAACCACAACGCTGACGCCGCGCGTGTTCCGGCACGGCGGCCGGCGGACCTACGGCGTTGGCAGCGGATCGGCATCGCCTCTCCTGCCGTATCGCCTGGCCAAGCTCTTGCTGCATGCAACGCGGTTCATCATGGCGATGGCGCTTGGGTTCGCGGGATGGGTGATGACGGCGCGGCAGCTGCGCATTACGCTGCCCGACGGCAGCAACGGAAACGGCAGTGTCCGGGGAAGCGCGTATGCGTACGTGGTCGGTCTGGTAGCGAGCTTCATTGGCTGGGGTGTGCTTGGCGCGATGGAGGGCATCCTGAGCGGCATTGTCGATGCCGTGGTGATTTGCTACGGCAGCGAAACACGCATGGCCAACAACGCGGGTGTCGGGCCCGGCTCTGGAGGCTACTGCATGGAGGCGGCGTATCTGTTTGGGGGCCGGGGCGGTGGCGGACTGGGGCCGGGCGAAGAGGCATACGAGTACCAGCGCACCAACCGGGAGGTGTACTAGGCTGGGGCGCTCTGTCTTGGCCTTTGCTGACGCTGTCGATTGGATATCACAGCGTTTTCTTGATTTCTTTCAGTTGTTTCATCGGATTGCATTGGATTTTGGAGACCAAGTAGATGGCCCTTTGGATAGATAGAGGATACGATGCACACCTTTATTTTTCTTTTTGTCCTGGACACGAGCTGCTTCTAGATTTTACTTGCATCTGTCAACCCTTGCTTGCATCGCCACTTAGGATCACACGTGCAAGTAGAGCTGGCAGCCATTGGGCCAATGCGGCGGTGCAGGACCTTTGGGTGGGGTTGGCCGGCGGCCGCAGTGGGTTTCAGCGCTGCTAGCGCGCAATATGCAGCTGCTGCTTTCAGCGGAAGCTCCAACCAACCATTAGCCTCAGCATTCAGCACGACGATCTTCTTTTCCTTCTCTTTCCTTTTTCTGCCTCGTCAGCCATTGAAGGCAATTGCTCACCAATTCCCATCATCTTTCTGGTTGACCCGGGTCATTTGGTTTTTTTTGTCTCTGCTCGACCCTTATTGTCTCACTTTGTTCCTTTTTCTGTCGTGTACCCCCCCCCCCCTCCCCCTTTCGGGACGCTATGCGGTTTGGCAAGACACTCAGCGAGTCTGTGCACTTGCCATGGAAGGCGGAATACATCGACTACGACAGACTCAAGGCCCTGCTGCGTGATAGCGATGACCGCGAAGACCACGAGGACAATGTCGATGACGCGCGCTGGACCGAGGACGACGAGAACCGGTTTTGCGACGAAATCTTCAATGTGCAGCTGGAGAAGGTGGCCGGCTTCCAGGAGCGGAAGGCGGCAGAGCTGCGCGATGCGGGCGATGCACTGTTTGAGAAACTGCGGGCGCTGACGCCAGCCAAGGGCGAAGATGAAAAGGTCGCCAAAGAAGAGAAGGAGACGACGGGCCAGCGCGTGAGCGAGATCGAGGCGGAGCTGGACCGCATCACCAATGAGCTGCGGGCACTGCGGCGCTACAGCAGCATCAACTACACAGGTTTCCTCAAGATTGCCAAGAAGCACGACCGCAAGCGCGGCACACGGTACCGCGTGCGGCCCATGGTGCAGGTCAGCCTGGCGCGGCGGCCGTTCAACACGGACAGCGCATACTCACCGCTGCTGGCCAAGCTGTCACTCATGTACGAGGCCGTACACCAGTACCGGAACCCTGTGGGCAGTAGCGAGGACGCCGTGCCAGACACCGAGGGCAGCCAGCAGGGGGGCCGGAACCAGGGCGAGCACTACACGGCATTCAAATGTAGGGCTTTTCTTCTTCCCTAACCTGTTTCTTTTCTAACGACGCCACAGTCTGGGTTCATCCCGATAACCTTCTCGAGGTCAAGACCATGATTCTGCGGCACCTTCCGGCACTCGTGTACAGAGACTCGTCTGCAAAGGAGGCCGACGCGACGGCGGACCCGACACTGACTTCGCTGTACTTTGATAACGAGCGTTTCGAGCTGTACAACCACAAAATGGACGGGCTCAATGGCAGTGGCGACGGTGCACCAGCGGTGACGGCGGTGCAGTCGACGGAATCACCGCTGGCGCCGCAGCCTGCGGCGTCGTTGCGGCTGCGTTGGTACGGCCCGCTGGCGGCACGGCCGGAGCTATTCCTGGACCAAAAGGTGGTGTCGGCAGAGGACGGGACGAGCGAAGAGCGACGGATCACGATCAAGGACAAGTACGTGAAGCCGTTTCTGGACAACACATACCACATGGAGAAGAGCATTCAGAAGATGGAGCGGCAGGGTGAGCGGCCGGAGGCGGTGGCAGAATTCCGGCGCACAGCCGAGGTGATCCAAGCGTTTGTGCGCGACCACGAGCTGGAGCCGGTGCTTCGTGCCAACTATGTGCGCACGGCGTTCCAGAAGCCGGCCGACGACCGCGTGCGCGTGTCGATCGACACGAACCTGACCTTTGTGCGCGAGGACGCACTCGACCGGCGCCGGCCCTGTCGCGACCCGGACGAGTGGCACCGCCGCGACCTGGATGATGCGCTGGTCCGTGCTGACAGCAATCCGTTTACGCACATCCCGACGAGCGATGTGTCCCAGTTCCCCTTTGCGGTTCTGGAGATCAAGGTGCGGGAGGACTCGGTGGCCGTGCCGGCTACGACGGCGACAGCGAGCGGTGGTAGTGCCAGTGGTGGCGGTGGCGACAGCGAGGCCAGCACCAGCATGGTGACGGTGCCGCGCAAGCGGCCGGTGTGGGTGGAAAACTTGATGGCGTCGCACCTGGTGCACCCGGCGCCGCGGTTTTCCAAGTTTGTACACGGCGTGGCGGTGCTGTTTGACGACTACATCAACCGGCTGCCGTCGTGGCTGAGCGATCTGGACCGCGACATCCGGCGCGACCCGCAGGAGGCCTTTGAGGAGGAGGAGCTGCGGCGGGCGCAGCAGGCGGCTGATGAGCAGGTGGTGGGCAGCTTCCTGGGGACGACCACGGCGTCTTCGGGCGGCGTAGGGAAGCTGGCCGGCTCGTATAAGCCGGTCAAGAGCTCGTCGGCATCCAAGTCGACGTCGTACCTGGCGGGCCGGCTGGCGTCAGAGGCGTCGCTCATGCAGCGGCTGCAGCACGACGGCGGAGAGGAGAACGGCGAGTCGTCATCGGCAGCGGCGGCGCAGCATCAGCAGCAGCAGCAGCAGCAGCCACAGACAATACAGGAGCGACACAACCAGCAGCAGCAGCTGCTGCAGCAGCAGGAGCAAGAACAGCAGCAGCAAGGGCAGAACGGACAAGCACAGAAGCGGTCGTATGGGACCATCTCATCGGTTCTGCCGTCATTCTCGATGCAGCGGTATGCCAAGTGGCGGCGGACGCAGAATCAGGATCGGGGCCAGAACGGCAGCGACGACGGCAGCGGTGCGGGTAGTACGGAGCTGCCGGCGGGCGTGCGGGAGCCGACGGTGTGGATCAAGAACAAGGGCCCGCTGCGGATCGAGCCCAAGGTGTGGCTGGCCAACGAGCGGACGTTCCTCAAGTGGCAGCACATCTGCGTGCTGCTGGGCAGTCTGTCAGTGGCGCTGTTTACGGCGGCGGCAGGCAGCGGCGGCAGCGACGGCAGCGGCTACAACGCGCTGGCGGCGTGGATGGGCGGCATCTACATAGCGGTGGCGGCGTTTACCGGGTTCTGGGGGTGGTTCATGCTGCAGACGCGGCGAGAGATGATCCTGGCGCGCAGCGGGCGCGACTTTGACAACATGCTGGGGCCGGTGGTGCTGAGCGTGGCGCTGATGGGGGCGCTGCTGCTGAACCTGCTGTTTGCGTACCGGGCGGCGGCGGAGCGGTGGGCGAACAGCACGCCGGAGATGGGCGGCGTGAACGGGAGCTATGTACGGATGTGACGGTGCAGTCGAGCGGCGTATCGCGTTTTGCATATTGTCTGCATGAGAATTTTGGCGGCCTGCCTAGCAGTATTGAAAGCGGTGTGCTGCACTTACGGGACGGAACACGGAGGTTGCGGCCTCCGTCCTCGCCCCACTTAACACAGTACGATTGTCCGTAAATATACGTCTCGCCATCGCCGTCTTCGAATCTGATGTCTTCTCATTATCCAGTGCTCTTACCATGTCCGAAAGTGTTTCCTTGACGGTCTACGGTGCCAGGGTGTGCCCGGCCTACTCGTGGTCCCCCTTTGTCACCAAGCTCGAGGCGCGCCTGCGGCTCGGCGGCTTCACGTATGAACGCGCCGCCGGCAGCCCCAAGTCCGGGCCCCGGGGCAAGATCCCATACGCTGTGCTGACAGAGGGCGACGCAGCAGCCCCGGAAACGCTTAGCGACTCGACGTTTATTGTCCGCCGGCTCGTCGCCGACGGCCTCCTGCCCGACCTTGCGGCCGGCCTGTCCCCGGCCGACCGGGCCCGCGACCGGGCCGTCCGCGCACTGCTTGAGGACCACCTGGCGTTTCTGCAGACGCGAGAGCGCTGGATCGACAACTACTACGCCATGCGCGAAGGCGCGCTCGGCGACGCGGTGCCGTGGTTCCCAATGCGCGTGCTGGTCGGCTACCTGGCGGTGCGGAGTGTGGCGGCGAATCTGCAGGGGCAGGGCGCGCTGCGGTACTCGGCAGACGAAGCGCGGGCGCTCAGAAAGGAGGCGTGGGCGAGCGTGGCGGCGCTGCTGGAGGAGGCCCGGGCCGGCCGTGACAATGCCGACGAACCGTTCTGGATCCTGGGCCGCGCGCAGCCGACGGACGCCGACGCCACCGTGTTTGCATTCATCGCGTCATGCATGGTGTGCACAGCGTGCGTGTCCCCTCCGTTTCTCTCATTTTCCGTTGATCCTTGCTGACCAGTGCAGAGGTCCCGAGACGCGCAAGATCGTCGACTCCTTTCCGGTCCTGGGCGACTATGCCCAGCGCATTCACAGCCGCTACTTTGGCGAGTACGAGAGCTGGTCATAAACGTTGAACACGGGCTGCCAAAGAGAGTATGTGGGATTCGCCTTTCTACAAGTGCATTATTAAAAATAAAAATAAAAAGACCGTGGCGATCACTCGCCTTTCTATCCCCCCATCGTAAGGTACCATATAACGAACACGCGCCTTCCCCGTCATGCTTACCGTCACCTAGGACGGACGGTCTCTGGACCTCCACCGCAGCTAAATCAGGCATATGCCTAGGCCCAAACAGGGTGCAAGTTTGTTGGAGTGCGCTTGCCTGTTGCGGACAATAGGAGGCTGATGCTCGTGCAAGCACACTGCCCTGAGGCCGTTCAGCCGGTAGAAGCTTCAATCAACATGAACAAAAACACAATCATCTCCCATCATCTTCCATCGTCTTTCATATCGTCCCCGTTAATCCCCATCATTTTAGCAAACAGAAGCATCGTTCACCGCCCCCCGCGCCGGCATGGAATCTGCTCGCTCCTTCTGGCGCAAAATACGTCGGCGCATCGGCGAAGCGAAGACCAGGGAAAAGAAGGAGAAAGCGGACAAGACAGGAGTACGCGCTCCGCCCAACACCCCCGTGAGAATGCTCCACAAGCCAAGCCGCACCGGGGGGGTCTCTCCGGCCCTGCCGGTAGTCAGCACGGTGGCCGGCACGGCACGGCGCAGCGGCTTTTTCTCCAGGCGCCGAGACCGGCCGGACACAACTAACTCGGACGGCCGCCGCACCCGCTCGCTTCTGAACGACGACGAAGCCAGCGACACAGTGGCCAACGCCATGGCCATCGATGCCGAGGTCGTCGATAGGCCACCGTGGGTGACTGAAAAAGCCGATATGGACCCCTCTGGCCCGTTGAGACCGCCCAAGGCGGGCTACGAGCGACACCAGGCCACCAAGGCTGCATATAAGGCCGGCATCAGGAGGGAACCATGCCACGCGAATGAGTTCCAGTGAAGATATGATGATGACTGAAGCAAAATGAAAGCAGGATTTGTCTGTCTTCCGGTAGTTTTGGGGAAGAGGGAGGTCCTATGGCCATCATTTTTAGGGCTTTTTTTCGTTTGGGTTTTTAGCATGTTTTAGTACCCCAAAGTTTTCTCTTCTTACCGTCTGAACGGGTGCCTGTACCTGACGTTGGCGCTGCGCCCCAGAGGCCGCCGCTGCGGACGGGCCCGGACCCCGCCAGGCCTCGGCCACCGCCCAAGCACGAGACAAAAACGTCATTGTTGATCTAAACGCGTTGGGCCTGTTTTCTCTGCTTCAGCATCGTGTGTTTTTGTGCCCGGTGTCGCCACTGACGCGCTCTTTCCGCCTCTGGCCACTGTTGCCCCGCCTCGCATTCTGTCCGCTGCTCGCACTTTCCTTGTGGACCAGCCGACTCCTTGCTGCACAAACGCACCTCCCTCGTCGCGCCTTCTTTTTTTCGTTTCGCGTCGTGCCTGCCCCTCCGTCGTCGCCGCGCCTCCCTTAGTTGTCTAACGACAGCACCGCGATCGACCGACGTGTCCTCTTTGCTCTTTCTCTATTTTCTGCTTTCTCGAAGTTCTTTCCTTCCCCCCCCCCCCTCTCTCGCTCGGATCGACAGCATCGCTTGCGAACACAGCGCCGTGTCACCTGCTAGGCTAAGGCGCCCATAGATTGCGATCGTGCTTCTGTCGCTTCCCAGCCACACATTTCCTCTGTTCTTTTTCTTTCTTTTCTTTGTGCTTCATTCACTATCTGCCCGTATCGTGTACGACCAGTCTTTCCCGTTAAACCTCTAATACTGCCCTTCGCCTCGTTCTCTGCCCGCCTTTACTCCTCCCCCTTAGTTGGTCGACTACCGCCAAATCAATCGTCTTTTCTTTTTCGCGATCCGCCGACCACTGCATCACGACAGCTACCGTTTCAGGCATCCACGGACCTAATTCAAACGCACCTGAGCATTGCTGCCTCACCGCACCGCACCCTTCTCCCATGCGCAACGTTCCCCCTCGCCCCCACCAGCCATGCGACGCCATGAACCCCGATAAGAACCAGGAAAAACGACACTTCTGGGGCACCCTCTTCCGCTCCAAATCCACCAAACTTGTATGCTTCTGCTCTCTCGCCCCCTGTTCGCCTGACTGGGACTGTCACTCACATTCTCTCTTTATAACTACAGGAAAAAAGACAGCCCCAAGTCGTCCCCAGCCAGCCTGCCCGCCCCCCGCCGGGACCGCCCACATCCGCTCCAGCTCGCCCCCCAGGCTGGGCACCAGCCCACAGCTATCCTGATGACCCCTCTGCACACCCCGCCGACAAGAATTTGGATGTCACATACCCTCCGGCACCGGCCGGACCGCTGACGGAGTGGCCACCCGAAGGCATCTCCCAAGACACCGAGTTGCCGCTGGTCGGCGCTCTCGAGTACATCGCACGGGGGGCATCTGTCCATAAAGGCTATCGGCGGGAAGTGCCGCACATGCCCGACCAGTACTTTACTCTCTTTAGCACATCGTCCACGGGCCATAACCAGCCATCGACACGACGCCCAAAACGAGCGCGCGTTCGCAGCAGTGGAAGCCGCCGCGCTGGGAACAGCAGCGATGCCACCGACCCCGATAACGACGCAGACGTTGACACGCGCTCCGACTGCGCCAACCTGCACGATTCCATGACCCAGTTCATGACCATGCGTATAAGCCAGAGCCCCGACCGAGCCGCCGGCCACTCGACGTCTACCTCCTCTGTCACGGCGCCCCATCCCTGGAAGACGTTAGAACAACCGAGCTACGCGTTCTGCTTCGGCCGTCGCCCGGGCACAATCACGCTCAACCACTGGACCGGCCTCTCCGACGCTCTTCCGCCCACCACGACCATGCGCGACTCTGGCGTGCGCCCACGCGACATTGACCTTTCCCAGATCTGCCGCCGTCTGCAGCAGCTCCAGTCCGACGGTCTCGAGGAAGACGACCCCGACCGGCTCTACCGCAGCCTGTACACGCGCCTGCTCCGCGACCCGGATCGGGTTTTCGCCCCCCATCGCACCCTCGAGCGCCAGATTACGGATTTGATTCTTGTGTTGTCCCGCCCCGACTACTGGATCGACTTCGCCGGACCCCGGAACCAGGTCGTCACCCGCTTCATCTTCGATGCTAGCCATGCCAACCAGCCGCAGTTCGAGCGCTTCTTCCTCCAGTTGCTGCTCAGTCTCGAACTCGACCTTCGCATCAGCTCACGCCAACACGACAGCTGGGCCAAGGACAAGCTCATGCAGCAACTGCCGGCCTCCCTGCAGTGGAGTCTTGCCCTTGCCCGCCGCTGGCGCGACTACGTACGCATTGACGCCTATGGGAAAACAGCCGACCAGGTCCGGCTGCGGCTCAAGCTGAAGCACCGCCAGATCCGCATGTTGCGCCGCTTCGCCGCCATGATGAAGTGGCCCAACTACGTCGCCACTGTTGCCAACCTCGAGCAGCGCGATACCGACGGGTCCCTCGAGTTTGTCAGCTCCCACGCCATGGCGTTTTTCAGCGGGCTCATCTTGCCTGGGGTACGTTTTCTAGTTAATGCTGCTCTTTTTTCCTGTTGCACCTTTTTGGGCGAGACGTCTAACATAAACCAGCCAACTTTCCCCTTTATCATCATGAATGCGCTAATCGACGTCGACCCTGACCAAGCGACTGACGACCTCGCTATGCTTACCCATCTACACCCACAATGTGGTTTCCAGTATCGGAATAGCTACACCTACTGGACATCCACGAGCATTGTTGGAAAGGTACTGGCGCCGACGTGCCACGAGCTGGCCGGCTGGGTTGGTCCCGCCAGGCCCACGGTAGACCTTGGCCGGTCCCAGATTGCACGCATCCGCACCCGCCGTCCGCGCCAAGGCATGGCGGTCCGTGACGTGTGCACCATGGCCGAGAGATCTGACCCAATCGGGCCACCCGCAAAGAACTACCCGGTCAAGGAATATAAGCTTATCGCTCCAGACACCTCCGACTATGTCGATACCGTTCGCATCGAGCTCCTGAGCTTGCGCCCCACTGGGCCGCCAGGATCCTCTTCGCGGGCGACCACGCCAGCCTCGGTTGGCTCCGGCAACTTGGCACCACCACGGCTGCCATCCGCTACGGGCAGCCCCGTGTCTGGTGGCAGCAGCAACAGTGCCAGCCCGCGATGGTTTGATGCGTCCGTCCAGTTTGCCATTGATGGCATCTCCTGGCCGATGCGCCTGAATTACGACGTCTCGTTTGTCTGTGCGTGGCCGTGTTCCAATGGTCCCCATCCTCTTTTCTTTGACTACGCCTACGCGGTTGTCAAGGCCGACGAGGTTGTCAATGTCTTAAACTGGGCCGTGCCGGCGCAGGCCGCTGGAAAGGCAGGTACAGGAAAGGGCAACCCTGTCGCGCCCACCGTACGTTTTGGCGGTGCCGGTATTCCGGGGCCACGCTACCCGTCTGTATCCAAGGATGGTGACGACGAAAAGGTGCTGGTTGTTGAAGCATTTGGCGTGCCTGACAACGAAGTGCTGGCCCGGGCGTGGTGCTCACACTGGGGCCTCAGCGCGATGGTGGCAGATCTGCAAAAGACATGGTACGTGAAGGAAATGGTCGGCCTGTATTCCAATCCATTCATTCCCATGACTGACTTTTCTCAGCATGGCTTGTGCCATACGGGAGGCATATGCTGCCACCTTGACGGTCGTGATTCTCGTTGACGGTCTCATGACATATGGAGACGATTGACGGCGTTAATATGATCGATGTTGCTACGACGAATATGTTTTTCTTTCTTATTTTCTCGAATTCTGGACTGGTATTAGCAATATTTGTGATTATCCGCGCTCTATTCGTTTATTTCTTTTTGCCAAACGGAGAACATAGGTGTTTCCGTAAGGCCGTTCCTTTTGTCACTTCCTTTCCCTTACTTTTTATCTCATGCAGCGGCTTTACGATACTATAATGATTCAGACATGGAGCTTTCATTTTTCTTCTTTTGGCATGATATCCTACAACTTGTTGGTGTTGGTCGGTGCAGCCCGCCGAAGTCCGCCGCAATGAAGAGCACACTATAGAGGAGGAGACAGGCCGGGAGTGTTTCGAACATGACGATGACATGCTTTTCATGACGACGTCGGTGGCGCCTGTGCAGCACCACTGCTGGTGCTGATGCTGCCCGCCTCCAGGGCACCCAGTCCCCTATTCTGTGCCATGATGCGGCCGATCTTCTCGAGCATCTCGTCGTTGAGCTCTGGCTGGCCACGGGCACGGCGCATCGCCTTCTGCTGGATAAGGAACTCGTCGAGCGGGGTGCGCATGGCGGCCGGCGGCTGGTGCGGCTCGCGGCCGCGGACGCGGCCGTGGCCGAAGCGCTTGGCCTCGGCGATGCGGGCCTCCTGAGCCTCCTTGTAGGCCAGATACTCGGGGGTGTGACGGGTGCGGAAGCGCGAGAAACGGTTGCGCAGCTCGTCGAGCACAGCCTCCGGTGCGGGGGGGCGTAGCAGGGTCGGCACAAAGGTGACAAGCTCGGCGTCGATGCGCAGGGTGTCGGCCGGGTGGTCCTCGTGCTCGGGGGGCGGGGCGGCGGACCGAGGCCAGGGGATGCGCACATTGAGGCCGGGCACAATGCGCGAGAAGGCGAGGCGGCGGGTGGCGCGGTCGAGCTGGAAGCCGACGGGCCGGAGCTCGCGGATGATGACGTCGCGGGTGATGCCCGAGGCCGGGTCGGTCAGGGGGTGGACGAGGCGGACAGCATCAATAGGGATAGCCGATTCCATCTGCTGGACAGCCTGGTTTGCCTCGGGGACCATGGTCTCAGGGACGGTGACATTTGTCTGGATGGTTAGGCGGGACAAAAAAAAGGTAGAAAAGGAAGCGAGGGGAGAGAAGACGTACCCTTGCCACACCTTCCACCGTGACGGTTCCGTCTTCAGTGCTGAGGGTCTTGATGGCCCCAATTTTGCCCTTAAAGTGGCCTTCCATGACGACGACGCGGTCGCCGACGGCGAGGCACAGGCGCTTCGGCGTGCCGGCCCAGGCGCAGCGGGCGGCGGCCTCGCGCGGCGTGATGGCGCTCGGGCTGCCGCGCAGTCGCCGCAGGCTCAGCGAGCCCCAGTGCGAAATGGACTCGTTGGCAAAGATCTCGCTGCCAAACCGGTTGTTCTCGCTGGCCTGGCCGCGGCGCGCCTCGTCGGCCACGGCGCCGGCGTGGTCGTGCCGCGGCGCCAGCTCGCCCATGGTCCACAGCTCGCGCCGCAGCCGCCGCGCCTGCCGCACCTGCATATTGACCTCTTCCAGCAGCTGCTTGCGCGTCTGGCTCGCCCGCCGCAGCTCGGCCTGGGCCTCCTGTGCCAGTTTCTGCTCCAGCCGCTTCGCCGCCTGCTTCTCCGCCTGCGTGGCGCGGCGGGCAAGCTTCAGCATGGCGGGCGGCGGGAGTCCAATGCTCTTCTGAACGACGGAAAGAAGAGGACTAAATATATTAAAAGGAGCTGGTGGCCCACAGGAACGCAATGCAAGGGTCGTCCGCGTCGGGAGGAGGGGTCGTCGTCGTCGTCGTCGTCGTGATCTCCAACGGGTGGCCGAAAAAAAAAATAGACAGGCTAGAAAATTCCCGGCCCAAGCTGTGTCACGTGACCGTATCTCAGGCGCGTGAGGGCGCCGCGAGAGGATGACACCATGGCTGCGCAATTGCGCGGCTCCTTCTGTGGGAACAACTGCGGGCGTCCAGCTGCACCGAATGGCAGATGTGAATGGAAACACAGAAGCTGCTTCTGACTGACGGGCGTCTGAGCGCCGAGCGCCTCGTTCCATTCCCTGCGCCGGGCACGCTGCGCACGTGCGCAACCTCTGTTCTCCGCTTAAAAGTCCTACGAGCTAGGACTCGGACTCCGTATTTCCCCTTTCAACACAGCCTCATGTCAACGTCATCTTACGAGGCGGACGTACATCTTCATTTGTAACGGTTTACGGCCGTATCGCGCAGCCTTGTGCATCTTTTGTTTCTTTTTCTCTTTTTCTTCTTTTCTTTTTTGCCTGTCACCACAGATAGCCAGGGCTTTGTGCATCCTTCGGACCTTGCGTAGGCTTCTGCGGAAAACCGGCACCGGAGTTACAGTGCAACCCCGCTAAGAGCGTTGCAAATAAAGGAGAACGGCCCAGAAAACAGGGTCGCCCGTGGCGTGTATCTTAGGACACGCCGTGTGGCTGGGCCTGGGCGGCCGCCCTGTATTTATAGTCCGCCGCCACTGGAAAGCGGGCCCTATTACAGCAGTATCTTACGCGGAAGACACCCCAGCGCTTGGAAGGGAAAATCGGGAAAGGGAAAAAAAAAAGAGGGAGACAGGAAAAGAGGCCAATGGCAAATAGAAAATAGCAAAATAAGCAAGAAAGCACAAATAAGAAAAATCGGGCACAGCAGGAACGCTCTGCAGCGGCCGTCTCTCTGCAGCGGATTACGGTGCCGTAAAATACAGCAGTACTTCAGTGCCCGGTAGTCGGGTTGCAATAATGCATGCCTGTCTGCCGCCTGTTGCCTGTAAGAGTTCTCTCCGCCCTTACAGCAGCTGTGTTTGGCGGCCGATCGCCCCCCCAGGTGCGACGTACTGCCCTACTAGGGACCTGACAACAGCCCCTTTCCTCCCTACTTGACCCTCCCAAAACACGCAAACCCCGTGTCCCCNCCCCCACCCCTTCCTCTTCTCCATACAAATTTCTCGTACCAGTTCATCCACCATCAAAGCTCTCCTTCTCTTCTCCCCTTCTCTCTCCGTTCGGCATCATCCCCATCCATTTCGCTCTTACTTCTTTCTCTTCCTCTTTCCCAGTTTCTTTCTCTCGTTCTTCCTCCCCTACCGCCCTTCCGTCGCATTCGCCTTATTCCCATACTTTTACGCACCTTCATTTTGGTCCTCGAAGCCGCGGACCTCTCCATTCCTTCTTCACCGATCGCATCGCAGAATCTCTCGCTATGGCTGAGATCCGCCGCAAGCTCGTCATCGTCGGCGACGGTGCCTGTGGCAAGACGTGTTTGTTGATGTATGTTGGTTCCTTGCCGATCTGGCGTTTGCCTCCCGAATCCCGACAGTTGTACCGTACCAGCAACACGATGCTAACCATGCTTACAGCGTGTTCTCCAAGGGCACTTTCCCTGAGGTAGGATAGCCAGCATCTTTTTTCTTCCCGCTCTACCCATTATCTCCTCACCCCCCCTGTCATCGTCTCTCGCCCTCAAAACAATCTGCCCGATGCAATCCGCCCATCGGAACGCAATCCTGGCCGAAATCGCAGCAGTAGACCGATCAACAAAACTTCCCCTTTCCAGGATCGGTCGAATTTCAGCATACGGGGATGGCATAGCGATTGCGAGGAAATGTCAAAAAAAAAAATTAGCACCCAGGTCACAGTGCAAGCCCCAAATGCGACCAGACACCTGCTCCGCGCCACCGGCCTCACCGCTACCCACATACCGCGACTTTGTTTCCTCGCACGCATTCCCCTGCCTACCCTTGTCCATGTCTCGCCTGCGGAGACTATGTCTTCCTTTCAGCCTGGTCGACTGTTGCGCTCGTTGCTACCTGCCTGCATGTGGGACGACTGCTTACCTTGCCACCGCTCTTTCTACTACCCATCGTCTTCGTTCCGCCGCTTATCTTTCGTGCTTTGTTATCCCGTTTCTAACGCATGACCCTGTGTCTAGGTCTACGTCCCCACGGTTTTTGAGAACTATGTGGCCGATGTCGAGGTCGATGGCAAGCACGTGGAGCTGGCGCTTTGGGATACGGCCGGCCAGGAGGATTATGATCGGTTGCGTCCTTTGTCGTACCCCGACTCGCACGTGATCTTGATCTGCTTTGCCGTTGACTCACCCGACTCGCTCGACAACGTCCAGGAGAAGGTACGTGTCTTGATGTCTACTCCCCGTCTTGCTTCCTGTCACGGGTAACTAACGACGTCCCTCTTGTTTAGTGGATTTCCGAGGTGCTGCACTTCTGCCAGGGTCTGCCCATCATCCTGGTTGGCTGCAAGAAGGATCTCCGTTACGACTTCAAGACGATTGAGGAGCTACGCAAGACGAATCAGAAGCCCGTCTCGCCGGAGGAGGGTGAGGAAATCCGCAAGAAGATCGGTGCCTACAAGTACCTCGAGTGCTCGGCCAAGACCAACGAGGGTGTGCGCGAGGTGTTTGAGCATGCCACGCGTGCGGCTCTGATGTCGCGCAGTGGCAAGCGGACCAAGGGCAAGAAGTCGTGTCTGCTTCTGTAAGCGCGCAGAGACTCCTCTGTCGCCCACGCTCGCCGCCCACCGGGTGTCTGACCTCGTCTCTGTCTGTGCTCTCGGCCGGTTGCCCAACTCGATCCGACCCTTCCCTATCACGGACCGTTTCCCGACTCGATTCCCAACCCGTTTCTCTGACTCACGTTGTTTCTCCGACTTGTTTTCCGACCTATTTTCCCGATCACCTGCTCTCTCCCCTCCTCTCGGCTTCGCCTTTGTGCTTCTGGCCTTTTTCCCTACTTGGTGGCTGTGGACAAACTGAGCGTCAAGGTGGCTTGAGGAGAGCGGATGGCGACAAAGCTCGGTAGGATGGGCGCGGCATCTGCCGGCTGGTGTAATGGACTTGGCTGGGAGTTTTTTCTTGGCTCCTATTTTTTTTCCTTATTCCTTTTCCCATTTCTTTGCTGCTGTTGCGCCGGGGCCGCTTTCTTGTCTCTACGCAGACGATCTGCCATTTGGGTGTGGTCGAGCATCAGACAGCCGGCCGCACAGCGGACGCTGTGGGAGCGAAGATGGT
This sequence comes from Ceratocystiopsis brevicomis, assembly GCA_002778105.1. NCBI lineage: Eukaryota > Fungi > Ascomycota > Sordariomycetes > Ophiostomatales > Ophiostomataceae > Ceratocystiopsis > Ceratocystiopsis brevicomis. The sequence continues at coordinate 252,589 of PCDN01000007.1, forward strand.
CTGTCTTTGTTCTTGTGGGAGAGGGAAGAGGGTTTGCGGTGTTCTTGTTTTGTTTCCCTTTTCATTTATAATTTGTTTTCCTGTCCCGTGTCTCTCTGTTGCTCTTACATTGTTCATCTTGCAGTGTGCTGTTCTTCTAGTCTCTATTCTTCTATTATGCCATGCTCATTCCGGGTGTTGTGTCGAGGGACGTCCATCGTAGACGTTGCTAAACAACAGATTTGACGTATTGTTTACACGGAGAAACAACGAACAGGAGTGGCCGAGACCAAAGATGTACGGAACAACTGGATGAGACACACGGTCCTTGTCTTTGGTCGCCAGTGGCCTGTTGGGTGGCGTTCTGGCTTACACGGGGCAGCTCTGTTTCCGGGGTCAGCGACGACAGGAACAGAAGAACGAAGACGATGCGAAGAGAGACACCTACCGCACCGCACCCGCTGCAGGTCTTGCCCTCGCCGATGGAGGCGCCGCACTTGGGGCAGTCCTTTCCGTGCATTGTGGTGTATTTGGGACTGTTGTCTTTTTCTTGTGTGTTTATTTTTTTTGGGGGGGGGGTTCTTTGTTTTGCCTTGCTTTTTTGTTTTGCAGGGAAGGGTAGAGGGAGTTCACGTTTGCCAAAAGTGCGGGGACCTCGCTTCGCTTTTGTATGCTGGGCGGGGCAGGACAGGCAGCCTGCCAGGCTGCCCGAATTTCTAAGATCGGCAGGTGATCCTCGTCTGAACAATGGCCAGCAGGGCCGGCTACGGCCGTCGGCCACTTTCTCACGCGGACGTGATTTGGTTTCTTATCTGTACCTCCGGCAGTATGTAGCTTCGCGCCTGCCCGTTTCAAAGGGGGGCGTTATCCGTCCAGAAGGACTCCAAAACGGAAAGAGGCACCTTGAAAAAAAAAGTAACATTAGGAAAAGAAAAACAAAAAAAGCAAGAAATGGCAAAAGTGACAAGACACCCCAAAAGAACTCCCAAAGAAATCCGCTCCCCCGCCCCCTGCCTCCCTCTCGGCCTATCAGAGCGGCACTACATTCTCCTCATCTTCCAACAAGGCAGCCGTCCTCGGCTTCGGCAACAGCTCCAGGCTGCCCCGGCGGTTCTGGCTGCCCTGTTTTGTCCGCTGTCCGGGTTCCTGTGCCCGTAGCCGGACCCCTGGTGTGGCGGTGGTCTCTTGCAGTGGTCGCCGTACGCGCACGCGCTGTGGATAGTGGAAGCTGATCGGCCGCAGGGCTGGGTCGGTGCACGTGGTTTCGGCAGCAGCAGGATGCGAGCCTTGTTGGCTGGGGTTAGGCTGCGGCCGGAGTACCTGCTCCAGCCGGCACTCCTGCAGCAGCTGTTGCTGCTGTTGCGGCAGCTGCGGCTGCGTATCTGATGCTCTCTGTGCGTGATGCACTACGACCGGTACTGCAGATGCACGTGTCGTGGTCCGCTTCGTCCTCTTCGGGGCATGGCCGTCGTCGCCATCAATGCCGTCGTTCTCGTTCTCAACCCAGACCTGTTCTCGTGTCCGGGCGCTGTGGCCGGCACTGGTGCTGCTCTTGCGCTTCCTGGAGAGCGTGTGGCGACCACCGGCGGGTACGAGCTCTGACACCGCCGCGGCTGCGGTCGCTGCAGCTTTTAGCGCCAGCCTTTGCGATGTCCGTGGCGGCGCCTGGTGCACAGCGACTGGTCTCGGCCCGGCAAGAGGCAGGGTAGGCAGCGGCCGATCGTTGCCGTGGCCTGGTGGCTGCTCAGCGCGAAGGCGGTTGACGGACGGCTTGCGGAGCTTCCTCAGCTGCTGTCCGCGGGAGCGCAAGCTGCGACGGCCCTCGCCGTTATTAGCGGTGGCCCCGGACACAATGGCTGCCTTGGCTTGATGCCTGCGCGTAGTGTACGCATGGCTCCCGTCGCCTCGGTTGTCGTCGTCGTCGTCGTCGTCGTCGTCGGCATGTTCCCGCTTCATCCCACACGCTACATTTGTGGCAGATGTGGGCAGAGGAGGAAAGGCACCATTTATCGCGGTCTGTGGGCGTTCCATTGGTACGGGGTTCCGGGTCAGGCCCTGCCGCGTTGCCGGGATGGCGCGTTTGCTGAAGAAGCCGGCCTCCATCAGCTGCTGGTAGTTGGCAAAGATCTCATCGGTTGAGGGCTGCTGGCCTTGGAAGTTGAATGGCACCGAAGGCTGCTGCTGCTGCTGCTGCTGCTCTTGCGGGTGTGGTTGCCCCTCGTTTTGTTCGGAGTTGCCCCGCGTCCGCCAGTGCAGATGCCGCGTGACGCCGTCCCAGAGCGGCGCCAAGAAGCTCCGTGGCCGCCGGAGTGTTGTTGCTGCCGTTGCCATTGACGCTTCCGTTGCCGCTGTTGCCGTACTTACAGAGGATGTGCTCGAGTCTGTCGAGGGGAACGAGGGTCGCACCGCCGGCAAGGACCGCCAAGCAAAGAGCGTTGGTGCCGCAGCTGCCGTCGCTGCTTCCGGTTCGCGGCTGCAGCCAGCCTGCTGGGTTTCCCACCCGACAAACATCCCAGGTGGCGCCACGCTGGTGCGGTCGTTCATGGAGCCTTCGAGAAATCGAGACATGGCCCAGGTGAGAGGGTCGTGTGCTGCGTATAATTCGATAGAGTGGCAATGGAGTGACAGGACATAAGTCTATGACATCGCCCTTTTCCCCGTGTTTTAGACAGCTGACTGGAATGAGCAGCGACTGCAAAATAGGTTTTCGTCGTCGTTCTGACACACGCAATAACACTGTTTGTTTTGTCTTTGTGTAATCCTGCCCCGTTGTTTATCTGGCACCACGGGCAACGGAAGCGACCCACTTTATTGTCTGCAAAGCGACAAAAGTAATCTTCTTTCAATGAGAACTTTATGCTCGTTGTTTCTTCTGCCACAGCTATGGGCAAGAAAGCAACGTCCAGGCTCGTCGCTTGTCGACCGTCCGACTGTGCCGCCCGCCCTGCAATGGACTGCACCAACACCTCTCCTACTCAATAGAACGGCCCTCTCTTGCTCCCTAGTCCCAACGCCGGTTCCTGCGTAGCGCGGCCTGGTTTCCTCTCGGCCAGCCTTGTATATCTGCTGCGGCGCTTCTATCGTGTAGACGCCCAGTGCCAGCCTTTCGGGTGCTGTTCCATTTTGTAGCGACGCGCAGTCGCCCTTGACAAGGTGCCTCGATGATAGGGGCTCTGGGTGTTGTATGTTTCTTTTCTCCCAGCGATCCTGCCCTTTGGGGAGGGGGGGGGGGGATTCTATCGGTTCTGCCGCGCCATGTATTGCTCCATCTGCTGGCCGGTCTCGCGCAGCTTCGTCACGGCTTTCTAGGGGGGGGGTTAGACTGTTTGACGTAGACGAGACAAACTCAGCACAGAAGAGAAGGCAAACACGTACAGCGAGTGCAACTGGGCTGACACCGTTCTCAATCATGGAGATGCAAATCGACAGCGTGCGCCGATCAAGATGGCAGTTCTGGAGAGACGACAACTGGTTAGAGCAAGGAAGACCGCAAAGCACGACGCAGACAGGAGCAAGACCACGCACGAGAATCGTCGACATTTCATGCAGAATGTCCACCGCCGCCTGGGCAGCAGCCTGCTTCTCTGTGTGGTCGGGTGGCATCGCGGGCAGTTGTCGTGGTGCGTGTGATCAAGGGGAAAGGCCGACGTCGATTGTCGCTGGACGGGGAGCAACGCGGTTCTGGACGCGGCGTCACATGCAGATAAAGGGGCGGCGGCGGCACAATTCCGCCTCGATACATGCACACATCAACTCGAAATTCGACCACGACAGCAAAGACAGAAGACAAATGATATCATGAAGCTGTTCGCTATACCCTGACACTCGTGAAAAGAAGAAACCACGGAAAGACGCCCCAAAACGCCCTGCCTAGACCAAAAGATAGCACAACACAACCCCTCCCCTCGCCCCTCACCGCTTCATCGCCTCCACAAACAGCGCCCGCATGCCCTTCAGCAGCACCGCCAGCTCGCGCGTCTCGTTGACGCGCTCCAGCAGCGCGTCCACCTTGTCGCGCTCCAGCTTCGGCCGACAGTGCCGCACCGCGTAGTCGCGCTGCGCCGTGTCCAGCTCAAACCACACCTCGCGCGCCCAGTCCTGGTCGTCCAGGTGCGTGTACACGAACCGCAGCCGGTCTGCGCTGCCCGCGCCCGTCATCGTCAGGCACAGGTTCGTCACCCAAAAGTCCAGCTCTGGCACGTTGAACCGTGCCTGTGCCGCCCGCTTGCGCGCCTGCGCCTGCTGCGCTGCCTCCTTGGCCTCGATCGCCCGCTGCGTGTCCGCCACCTGCCGCGCCAGCGCGTCGCGTGCCGCCTCCTGTCGGCTGCGCTGCCGCTCCAGTGCCGTGATCGCCGCCTCCATCTCCTGCTTTTCTTGCCGCTCCTTGGCCATAGTCTGCTGCAGGCTGTTCGTCTTCAGCTGCAGGATCTCCACGTCCTTGCGCCGCATGCGCTCGTCCTCTGCTTCCTGTCAGCGCGCCGTCGTCTTCGCCTCGTTTCTCTCTTCCTTCTTCTTCCCCTGCTCGCCATCTTCTCCTCCTCGTTCGCTTGCCCGCATACCTTGCAGCTCGGCCACGGTCATCCGAAACTGGTTGCGCTCCTCCAGCACCCGTTTGCGCCCCTGCTCGATGAATCCGTCAAACTTCACGGTAAACCGCGCCATGCGCTCCCGCAGCGAGTCAAAGCCAAAGTCAATGCTCGGCAGCTGGTCAGCCATGGACAGCGAGCCCGACCCCCCCGCCAGCGACAGCGTCTGCCGGCTCGTCGACATCGACGGCTCAAAAAGGGTGCCCATTTCCGATGTGTGCGTTGCTTTCTGTTTCGCAGCGTCGGTGTTTGTCTCGTATAGTATCGTACTCGGTGTAAAAAATGGCGTAAATGGCAGATGTGTGTCGTCGCTAAACGTCGCGTCGCAGTCGTGGCCGTCGCGGGGAACGTCCCGGGGGGGGGGTTTGTTTATATTGAAAATAGCCCCTTTTGGGCTGGTCGCTGGGGCGACTCGCGTTTTGGGCTATGCGGCGCATTGTTTTCCCCGCTCCGATTCAACAGGCGGTCCACTTTATCTTCAATGTGAAGCTCCAAAGACTTCACTTCAACCTCTGCCAAACGAGCAAATCGCTTGTCGGGCCTGGCCTTTCTTCATTCCCTCCTTGTCTCTCACCCGGACGGAAAACGCCCAAAACAGTGCTGCCCGGTGTGTGCTCCAAAGACCGCTTCCGCCAGAAGAATGCAAGCCATCGCCGGCACCCCCTTCCCACCACAACCAAGGTCGAATGGATGAGCAGCGTCCTCTGCCGCCGCGGGCAAACGGCAACACGAACGGCAGCGCCACCAGCAGAAGCTCCAGCTACCACATCACCAACGTCACCGCCGGCCACCGGGCAAACCATGTCACGTACGGCCATGTCGGGCGCGTGGCGTACATCCCCGCCGAAGACGACGACAGCGCCGCCAACAACCATGGCGTCGGCCGGTTGAGCACGAATCGCCAGACGGAAGGCGAACCCAGTTTATTTTTACAGGTCACGCAATGCCGCTTGTGGTATACCCCGACCGCCCTGCCACAGCAGACCCCGCAAGCAGACCCCGCACTGGCAGATGTGAAGCCGGCTGCTCGCTCTTTGAACTGGCTTATGCAGGAAGCGCCCGACGCCCTGCTCGGTGTGGCCAGCTCGTCCTACCTCCCTGCACTTCTTCGCGAGCTAAGGGCCTCTGCAGCAGCCGAGCGGCCCCAGACACGACTCCCCCTTCTCGCCCAGGGGGAAATCACATCGCTCGCAGGCGCCGCCCCGTCGGGAAGCGGCGCACTGGCCACCGCCGTCGGCGAATCCGGGCACATCCTGCGTATCAGTCGCCTGCGGGACGATGATTGGGCTTGCCCTGGAAACGGCAGTGGTGGCCGCGTGTCTGGCTCCGCGCCCATTCTCCGAAGCTCCCTCGTCGATGCGGCCGAAGAGGGCTATTGGTGCGCCGGGGCCACCGCCATCAACCAGATCAAGTTTGCCACGCAGCCTGCATCCGCGTCCTCCTCTCGTTCCAACCGATGGCTTCTTGCTCAGACGGCTGAGGCAACCTTTATTTTTGCGCCAACACTGCACAAAGTGCCTGTTCCTGCAAACTCAACCGCAGCACCCGGTACGGTTGGGGCCAGCGTGTGCGGCAGCGCAGCCTGCGACTGTAGCAGCTATGGCCCATCCTATATCTCGCCGAACCCGCTCGCGCGCATATCCACGGACCAGACCGGTGGCAAGCCACACGTCGACGTAGCCTTCAATCCGCCTGGACTGGGGACGACGACCACCAACGCGGATGACGCCAAACTGCAGCCATCGCAAGTGGCCATCATCGATCAAGGAGGCAGTTGGACGGTCTGGGACCTCACAGAGATCTGCAAGCCAGGATCAAAACACAAGATTCTTTCGCTGCGGCCCGTACTTCGCGCTCACGGCAACACATCGGATGGGGTTTCGCCCAGAACGCACTGGGCTACTGCTGCCGCTGGATTGGGCAACCTGAACCGCATTTTGTGGCTGGCTTCGGCAAAGCCACCGCTGGGTACGCAGCCCTCCACGCTTGTCCTCGGAAACGCGACGTCTGTGCACGTGGTCGAGATCAGCGCCGAAGAAAGCGACCTGGACACCACAACAGACGAGCGTACGCATCACCACCTGCTCCACACACTCCATATGACACGCCATGACTGGCTGGATATTGTCCTGGATGTGCAGACCTTGCCAACGCATCCATGGCACGTGGCTGTGCTGACGACGACCACCCTCATCTGGCTGGACCTCTCGCCGCAGGTGGAGAGGAAGAGACCGGGAGACTCCCAGGACACACCGCAGCGTAGCGGCAACTTGAGCCGCCACGGTTCTTCTCGCCGCCCTGTTGTGCTCCTGTCTTTCCCCCATATGCGCGACCCGACCGACAAAACACTCAAGCTGTGTGTCACCACCGCCAGTCTCTCTGAGCACCCAGGCCCTCAACAAACCAGCTTGGTATTTTTGTACTCGATGACACGGCCCGAGGTCTCGCTGTTCTGGCTCACCATTGATCCGGCAGATGCGAGTCGCGAGGCATCCTATCAGCACCAGCTCTTCCCCTTGAAGCTTTTCCCGCTCGAAAAATCGGCGGCGGGCATCGACCACGCGAACGAAAGACTGCGATGGACGGGCGCTCAAGCTCTGACTGTGCTGCCTTTGTCTTTCGCATCGGATGCGCGTCCGGCACAATGCTCGCCTTTTTTCCAGGCCCTTGCGTTGGGAAGCGACCAGCGCGTTTGCTCAGCCCTTTACGCAAACACGCAACGCCAGACCGGCCGAGGGCCAACTTCTGTCGCGCTACCGCACCCCGTCGTCGCCGCGGAAGACTTGCATCGAAAATGGGAGAAAGCCAGAAGGCGAGCCGTGAAGCGGGCATACAATGACAGCTTCGTAGTCCCAGACGATTTCGACAGCAGTCTGCTCTCTCCAGCGACGGCGTCACGACGGCCCCGCGCGGTAGCCGGTCCGCCTCCCGTTGGTGGGCGCTCTGAACAAGATGCCACTGGAGGCTATGCCACGTACAGTGTGCCAGGCGTGCATGCACTCTTGCGTGAGGGCATGAGCCGCGCTGCCGATGCCGCTCGGACAACAGAATTGTCAACCATGAACGTGGACTCTTCGCCCCTGGACATCATTCGCCAGATTGTCGAGAGGGGATTTGTCCGGGGAAGCTTTCCGTTTACAACACTGTGCGTGTCCCCTCCCTCTTCTCCCCCATTCATTTTGTCTATTCCATAGCTAATCAGCACTCGCCTGCAGTCTGGACGCTGCCGACGACGCGTTCATGGCCGACTTTCTTGCCGACCAGACGGTCTTTTCGTGGGCCAGGGAACTGGCGGAACTAGGTTATATTGAGCAGGGGCGTGTCTTTATTTTCGACCAGATGCAAGGCAGCAGCGCATGGGATGGCAACAAGCCGTCGACGAGTTTGCTTGAGACCATGGAAGGATTGTGTGCCTTGCCAGCGTGGTTGGAGGATAGCGAGGAGACGGGACCAGTGCCATCGGCATTCCAAAGGTACAAGCAGCAGCACGCGCAGCTTCTGTCGTATGCTGCCGTGCAGTTGTACCTGGCTCAGATCAGCGTGGTCGTGGTCCCCAAAAGGCTGCAGCTGCAACGGCAAGCGGAGCACACCGCGGACATCCCTTTGTCCAGAGCAGCAGCAGAATATAGGCAGCTGCCAGGTAAGGTTGATCGTTTTAGTCGACTGGGAGAGCCGCTGCCAGCGCAGTCGTCTCCCGTTGCATCGCGGCTTCGAGATGTGCCAGACTGGCTTGCATCTTCTCAAGACTTTGCAAGCAGCCAACCAGAAGGGGGTCTGGGCGATGACGATGGCGATGACGATGACGACGAGCATCCCGAAGAAGACTCCACCATCGCCCGCCTCCGGCAGTATGCAGCGTCCATCCGATCCGAACCGCCATTTGTTCGAGACGACCCAATCATTTCTGGAATTGCCGGCAGCGCGTCTGTCCCTGCCACAGGGGGCGTCACGATAAACGACATCCGTCTTCTGTCGCACTGGGTTCTTGGAAGCGACCCGGACCACTTCCACTGGGTGCCGGTGGCAGGCGGTACCGCGGGCGCTGCTGAGGAAGCCATGCGGCTGGCGGCGCTCGAGGCTCAGGAACAAAAGCGACGACAACAGGAGGAAAAGCGAGCGAGGAGAGAGCGGGAACGCATGTTGCTGATGGGTGCTGTCGGTCTGGGTGCAAGCATAGGATCGCCGCGTGTTTCGACGGCCGGGGTAGCCCCTTCATCGCCAATGCCGCCGCGAATTCTGGCAAGTAGTCAAATCCTACCCGGCGATAGCCAGGCACTCCCTAGGCAGATCATTCCTGGCAGCAGTCAGATGGCATTGAGCCAGGCGCTGCCCAATCAGGCATGGCCATCGTCCTCGCAACGAACGACCATCTTCACAGGACCGCCATTTGGGACGAAAAACCGGCCCAAGAAGAAAAAGCCAAAGACAGCACGAGGGCTGCGTTGATTTTTCAACGATTTGTTAGGCTAGGAGGGTATGCAAAAAAGCCGTAACAGAAATGACCAAAACATGAATGAGCAAACGGGGACATGAGAATTTGTTCACGTATATAAAAGCCAAAAACCATGGCAAATACCCAAAAGAAATATAGAAGAAAAACATGACAAACATAAAAAAGCGCTGCGTGTGAACGTCAAACAAGCCCGCCAGGGGCAAAACCGTACGTTCCTTGGCCTTTGCACCAAAAGACAAATCCCGGCATTGTCTTCACATGGCACACCATGGCAGATCTTGATCGCTAATATAGGTGCACGTCAAGTACGGAACGCCATCATGACCGTTAGCAATGGTGCCGGAACCAGAAGCCGCGCCGTGTTTGCCAGCGCCGGACACATCTAGCTCGAGCCCACTGTCCATCAGCGGCCGAACAATTTCACAGGCCATGGCCTTGAGCTCGTCGATACGCTTCTCAAATCGACGCAAATTGTCGCGGGTGTACAGATCGGGAGACAGCTTGAGGAACCGCTTACACTCAACATGGCCCAAAAACAACGACTCGCTTGCGGATCCAAGAATGCGGTATGTGCGCCCGAGTGATGCCAGCGGCGGAACCAACGGTGGGATAGATAAAGAGCGGACCTGCAGCGCCAAAGGATTTTCTTGCCGGTGCCGTCCAGAATTGGAAGAACTGGACGATGACGAAGGTCGGCGGCCATTTGTCCGGGAATGCGCCCCGTCGCTCCGATGGATGCCGGCACGGTGATGGTGCCTGGCTCCGTCTCCGCGTCTCTCAGACAGCATATTTTTGGAATCGACACTGCTGCCCGCAGCAGGAGTCGTGTTGTCCGCTATCCATTGCCGAAACAGAGACACTGCGAGCCAGTCCAGGTAGGCAGTCGATGGGGTTACCCGCTCACCATTGCGGGTTGTCAAATTTAAGCGGAAAAGACGGGCTTCCACGCGAGACACCGCCTCTGCTAACTCATCGACCTTATCTTCGATGAGGTTCAGGACAGCGTCGGGCATGGCAGTACGCAGGCTACGCTCACCAGCCGGCCACTGACCGACCACATGCACGAGAGCCTCTTGAAAGATGACACGCGACCGGGCCATATACCCTAAGCGTAGGTAGCTGATGGGGTACTTGGCAATCTGGCGCCACAGACGGCTCTGAAACTGGAGCAGGTGGTGATCCACGCGTGGGCCAACAATGGCCAAGGTGTCGTATTCGTCTGCAACAGCCAGCAAGGACTTGCACTGGACGTATGCATCGGCGATATTCACCCCGTCGAGCAGAGGTGGATAGTTGTACATGATGCGGAAAAGGTTATCGTAGTCGCGGAGGAGGTCAACCTCGTCGGGTGTTGGTGGTGGGAGATGTGAAGAAGGGGGGTTATAAAGGGGGTTGCTATGGCTGTGTCCGCCATACTCGTAGCCGTGCCGACTGCTGCTTCCACTTCGGCTGTGGTGGTGGCGAGAGGAAGATGAATGGGAGAGCGCCAGGTTGGCCACGGAGCGGAAGAAGTTGGGGTTCCCATGCACCGGTGCAGCTTTCCCGCTGCCTCTTTCTCGGTACGGTGCTGAGGTGTCAATGCCTGCTCCACCACCGAAGATGGATTGAGATGGGGCTGCAGCAGTTTGACTACAGCTGTCTGCCTCTTTCTGGACCAGGATGGGTTTGTCGTGCTCTCCACGGCCCAGATCCAACTCATAACGCCATCTGCGATGGGCCTCGCCGTCGGCGCTGCCCATGCCACCCCTAGACACGCCTGTTTTCTGATCACCCCCATCAAGCCGGGAGAGTTCCGTTCCACTGGGTAAGCTGCGTGGATCTCCACTATGTGAATCGCCATGCCTGCTATTGTCCCTGCTGCCTCCATCAGACAGTTGCGGTTTGGACCATTCCTTGCTTGTGCTGGCCTCGAAGAAACCCGAACAGCGCACTAGAGTATCGCGATGCAGCAGATATCGGTTCTCGTGACCAGACCGCACGCGCACAAGGATTTCGACATCGCCCGTGTTGTTAAAAACCGGGAACTCGTTGAGTGCCGCATAGGGTGAGGAATGTGACGAGACACCGACATGGCTGCGGTTATAGCGTCGAGCGCGGGAAGAAGAGGAGGAGGGGCCACGCGCGCCGACTGCAGAGGCGGCCGAAGGAGGCGCCTGCGCCGCCCTGCTGCTACCGCCGCTGCCACTGATGCCGCTTCCGCCGCTGTTGTTGACGCCGACGAGCGAAATATTGCCCCGAAGGGCTAAGGAAGACTCGTAGTATTGCCGATCAGACTGAGAGACCATGGAGCTGGGACGCCAAGTTGGCGCGAGGCCGCGGAATGTCGACAGTTGGCTAGAAGCCTACGCGGACTGCTTGGGCTTGTAGCTGATGGTAGGGACTGTGCGGTGGTCGGGAAACTGCTTGGTGTGGCAGGGTACTGTGTGACCGATGCCAAGGAGGACTGCGCAGGGAATCTAGCCGGTTGTATGTTTGGCGGGATGTGGTGTGGCTTCGGAAAGGCTTGCTGGAAGAGTGATTGTCCGACCGATGTTACTCCGTGCTTGGGAGAGGCCGCCGACGCTGCTTGTTTTGACGAGGCTTTCTCCGCCAAATGCGCTGTGTTCGTCGTCAATGGGGTTGGTTGGTCAGAGCGCGACGAGGCGGGAGGAGTTGGAGAAGTGTGAGGCAAGAAAAAGAGTCGTGAGAAGATCACAATCTTTTAGGGAAAAGCAGGAGAAGCAAGCGTGAAGGAGAAGGCGAAAAAAAGGCAAACTGGTCTCAGCCGGAAGGGACGAACGGGAGAGATGGCGGGGAGGAAAGCGGCGGCATTGCGGAGCACAGCATGAAAGGACAGGTGCACACGATACGGACGGAGCACGCGCGCCGTAGGATACACCTGGACGAAGAGGGCAAGGGCGACCAAGACAAAAGAGGGGGCGATCAGAACACGACTAGACAACCAGAGTCTATTTGATTCGACAAGAAGGCAAGAGCGACCGGCGAAGTTGGCAAGCGAAGCATCGCCTCCATGCGCCTCACGCCTCCACCGTCCCAGTCAGACAGAGCCCACACGGCAGGGAGGGAGGGAAGGATCGGACTGGACGATACCAGCTCTCCCTTCCCCTTCGGCGTCACTCTTAGCATCAAATCCTGGCAAAGCAGAGAGAGGTATACGATTATTTCATCCTTGGGCGGAAAGCCGCGAAGATATCTCAGGTCTCTGTAGCCCTTTGCTGCGAAAGAGGGCGAGATCATTTCCTCCGTAAAGCGGAAAGAAAGAAGACAGTCGACTCCGCCACAGCGTCCCGTCGCATGTGGAGACGTTCGCCTTTTGAATGGCGACAACTGGCGAATGACCCCTGTCAACTGGCGAGCAACCCCTGTTACGAGGCGGCTTCTCTAGTCCGCGTGATTGGCCATGTGGAATTCACTCCTGTCTTGTTGATGCGAACAGTTCTTTGTTGCTCCCATTGCAATGTATCTTACAGGGAATCCCGTGAGACCAGATCGAACCCCGATCGAAAGCAGATCAACTCCCCGAGACCAGACGCGCCTACCGCCTACCACTGGAAGGTTCCCGAAATCAAACGAAACAAACAAAAGAAAAAAAAGAAAAAAAACTTTGCGATCACATCGCGTTACCTTTTATTGCAGACACTCCCGTTCCCTTGCGTTTTCGTCCGTTTGATGTTAGTTCTTGTTCTTTGTCGCTGTGCTTTTGTCGCTGTGCTTTTGTCGCTGTGCTTTTGTCGCTGTGCTTTTGTCGCTAGTCTGTTGCCACTTGCCGCTGTGCTTGCCGCTGTGCTTGCCGTTGTATTTGTCGTAAATCCGATCGCTCGTTTTGTCGCCCCTTCTCACTCGCAGACATTCATGTGCCATCGTTTTTGTAATCCCCCCTCCACCCATTGTCCGCATCGCTGAATCCTACTCTTAGGCCATTTCCACGTCGACATCGGCCGACGGGCCTGTGCTCATGTGTATGCCAGAGGGCTGAATTGACATCGTAGACACGACCGGGACGGGGATTGGCCCGTTGGCGAAGGGCATTGTCGTCGCCGGCGCCACTGTCGCCGCTGCTGTTGTTGTTGCCGCTTTAGTCTCCATCCTGGCATCGGCGAAAGATGATCGCGGCGATTCGGTGGCCGCTAGGATGTGCGTACCATCAAACACAGGCGGAGATGACTTGAGGTTGGTGAGGGCGCGCTGGGGATCGCTGCTGACTAGCCGACCTTGACGTAGGTTCTCGGAAAATAAAAAGTAGCCCTCGCGTGCCTCAACTAGGTATGACTCGAGCCCCTTGCTCTCGAGCAGAATCTTCGGATCGGTGACGGGGTAGTGATTCTCGATGTAGCGCGCCCAGCCGCGCGCTGCCGCCTGGATGTGCTCGTCTTCGCTGAGACGACCCCAGCCAATCCCGAGGTGCCGTGTGAAGTCGTCGACAATTGGCTGGCAGGGAGATTTTGAGGGTGACGACGAACGTGCAGCTCCGTCACCGTTGAGGTCGCGCGTTGGAGAACTGGTGGGGGCGTTGTCATTTGTGAGGTTGCCGTCTTGTTGTGAATCGGAGGAGAGGTCGAGCCGCGACGTCTTGTGGTTCCGCAGGGATGGTCGCTCCTGTGCAAGGCGCTGCTGCTCCTTCAGCGCCTCTTCACGGCGAATGGCTTCCATGGCTGCTGCGCGCTCTTCGAGCCACGTGCCGGACTGGTTGCTGGCGTCGCGCACGTAGCAGCTGCCTTTCTTGATGAGCACCATGCCCGGCCCGTACCCCCACTCGTCGTCCTTCTCCTCAACGGGCTCAATGACCGGCTGCACAAGCTTCTCCGGTGGATCTAGATTGGCCGCGGCCTCGTCCCGCGACCGCTTGAGGCCGCGTGGAGCTGTGGGAGGCCCGCTTCTCTGGCCGAACACTGACCACGACGCCACAGGAGGCGGGTGACTAAACGCTGAAGAGGGGTGAAAGGAACTGAAGGGGCTGGCCAAGGGGAGCTGGTGTACAGTTGGGGGGGACATGGTGAGAATGGGTGACGATGTTCTGTGGAAGGCAGACATGATTGAAGACGACAGTGAGGCGCGAAGACGGAGAAAAAAAAAGGGTAGGGAATTCAGGTGGCCGAAACTTCGGAATTGATGTAGCACAGGTAATTGAGAAATCGGGCAAGGAGAGGTTAGGTGAAAAGCATATGCGAATGAGTGTGTAAGTGAAAAGCAAACTGTGGGTAGGAAAGCTAGGATCGGAGGTTAGGAGAAATCAAGTCGATGAACAACAAAGGTGCACGCGAGAAGCTGGTTGAATTGAGGTTGGTGTGAACGCGGTTGGCTCGAACCGGTGGAAGGTGTAGGTAGGCGTAAGAAGTCGTACAGGGATTTGCAAAGGGAGGCTAAGGTGGACGATATACTCGGTGAACAATACGGGGGACACTGATAGAAACTAAGAACGGAGGACAAATAGCGTGAAAGAAGAAAACCCGATATTCAAATATGGCAGGGTGAGAAAACGATGAAAGAAAAGAGAAGGAACAAGTGTGATGTGGGAAGGTGCAGGTAAGTGCGCGTAGGTGCGCTGACCAAACGGGAAGGGGTGGGCGTAATGTTTATATGAGCGGGGAGGGAGGATCAACCCGGGGAGAGAAGAAAAGAAAAAGAAAAGAAAAATATCACTGCTCTAGAGTGGTAAGATACATGCTATGTGGAGCAATGCCGCCCGAAAACAGAGTCTCGCAAAGTACCGCACTAATCCTGCCCGTACACAAAGACTGTTCTGGCGCTATCATGAGGATTAATAGCAGGCGCGACCCGCGACGCAACCGCCAAGCCCTCCAACTATTGTGTGTTAGTATGTAAGACGGCAAAGTTCTGGGGGGCCGCAGCGCGTTTTCAATCTCGTACTTTTCTCTCACATCGTGCGGCCCTTTGCAGAATAGTACTGGCTTACACGAGGCGTGACAAAGCCAAGCGCTGCTTGCCCTCAGTTGGGTCTTTGCCTTGCAACGGGCCCGTAGGAGGAACAGCTTCATAGTATTAATACTGTATAAATACTGTATAGAGAGGTATGGAGACTACTCTTATGCTAAAAGTACTTTTCTGTCTATGTAGACAGTGTCTGGACTAATGTACCGTTAACTAAGCACGGTATGAGAAAAATATTATGAATACTCGTAACAAGGAGATACTTTGCACATTCTGCAGCCACAACGCGCAGCTCTTGTGCAAATACGAGATGCATGTCTTGCCCGTTGCGTTTGTGCCTTTAAGGGCGGCGCGGGAGAGGTTGCGGTCTTGGGGCCTGTTGGCGTGCTTCGGATTCTGCGACGACGTCCGGAACTGCTTCCTGGCCGGCCACAACAGTGCTCTTCACTCCTCTGCTTCTGAGACCGATCGGTGCTGTATACGCTCCTAGAAGCCGTGTTGTTTGGAGGTCCGAGTCTGCATCATGGGGGGGCGTCTGCAATCGTACGAAGGGCCGCAGAGCGTCATCGAAAATACGAAACGGCCCTCGATCGACAGTCTGATTTGTCGAGATCAATCCCTCTAAACCCTCGTGCTCACGGTGGTCCATGGAATCCGTAGATTTTTGCAGTCTGTGTAGCCGAGGTCGTGATAGAGAGTGATCCTCGCCAGGACCTGGATTGCCGTTGTCGCCGCTTTCAACGGCTTCGGCATCTTCGCTTGATGCCGCGGTGAGAGGCGCCCCACCCCCATGCCACGCATTTGTTCTCTGTACCGGGTCGCGTATCAGTCTCAACAAAATCTAGTCCACTAATTTTTTTGGCCAAGGGTGTCTTACCTTTGGGTTTGGGTTTGGGTTTCGGGTTGGCGAGGCTACTGGCCACTTGAGCATTGTCCCAGCCGGAGAGGAAAACTCAATCAGCTGCAGCATGTTTGCGAACCGTTCAATCACATCGTCGTCGCCCGCATCATCCCTTCTTCTGTCTTCGTTTTTATCCTCGGCCTCATCGTCGTGGCCGAAGATATCCGGGAGGGATGTGGTCTCTTCGGCCGCATCTTTGGGTCCTTCATGCTGCTAACGAGCGGACCTGGTGCTGAGTGGGCTCTGAGAGCTGCTACCTTGCTCGGCTGATCTCCGCGACCCGCGGGCCCGGCGAGGCGGCAGCGAAAGCCACCGGTACGGGCTGGGACCGCCGGATTTAGGCCTATGGACGGTGGCGAGCCGCTCAGGGGTACTTTGTGTCTGCGGTGCCAGTGATGCGACTCCTTCAGGAGACTGACTCTCGTTAAAGAGTTCCAGACCGTTGGTGTCGTTTGCTGGATCATTGCCTTTGGGGCCTTCGTCATTTTGGATTCTCTTGGGCTTTGCCTTTTCGTTTGCACACTCTGGCGAAACGTGAACCAGCTCGCTTTGCATTTCATCTTGCGCAATCGTCGGCGGTGCAGACTGTGGCGAGCATGGGCCGTCGCTGGGCTCGGCTGCCGCTGCTGGAGATGGTTCAGTTTCACCGAGGATGCGACTATGTTGGCCTCTGAGCTCCAGTGCCCTTGCTGGCGTGCTCGGTGGGCTGCACTTGGTGCGGGTCTCGTACTCTTTGACCTCTTCCAAGGCAACAAAGAGAGTAGTGGGCTGAAGGCGCATCATATTGGGCGACGCATACGCACTGCTGTTCTGTCGAAGGTGGTGTGTGGTTCGGGCTGACCTTGACGTGGCTCTGTATTTTTCATGGCTGACGAATTCTACGAGAAGGCAAGAAGAAGGGACAGCTATTTTTGCGACGACTGCTTCGTTCCTTCCCAGACGGGTTGTTAGGTCGCGGATTAGAACAGACGATGCGGACCGCGTGGCTCTGGCATTGGCGTTTACTCTCCCACAGATCGCGTTCTGTTAAAACTCCATCGAAGCAGTCGGCTCTATCGTCATTCGGAGAACTGGGAATCTTGTTATGGAGGTGGCAGCCAATCTCCCACGGCACCAGGTCTCCACAAGTGCCCAGGGAGTATGCGAAGCAAGGAACAGACCAAGAGATATCTCTTTCCGGCCGGCTTTGCAAAATAGGACGAAGTTACAGACGTCATGTCGTATACGCGTCGTCGTCCGCGCCGTGGCACAAAGTGGACCGACTGCCAGCGCTCGTTTGGCTTTGCCTCCCGGGACCGCCTGGAAATGGCCAATTTCCCCGCGGGATACCAGCCCTTTTTGAGTACGACCTTTTGTCGCGGGGGCCTATCTTTTTCTTTTTATAGCAAGCGTCGCGTCCAGCTACTGTCGTCCTGCCACCGTTCTGCTATTCTACGACAATTCCGCCAACCCCCATTCCAAGGAAAGAAAGATTGGCCAACTGTCTGGACCTGGAAGACGACAGGACTCGAAGAGCAGTCAGTCGCATAGAAAGAGTAGAGATCTCAAGCTCAGGTGCATGTCGTAGAAAACTCCCCGCTGTAACAGACAACCTATACGGCCACGTGACGAAAAGCTACAGGGCCTAAATACAGGGAGTGGGGGATGGAGACAGCTAGAGGAAATGAAGGTGATCCGTAAGATTCACGTTTCTACTCGTAGGACCCTTGCCTGTTCCTTCCAAACCTCGTCAATTGGGCAGCTTTGCCAGCCACTGCTCTCCCGGGCCTCCCTCTCTTCACACCAGTTGCGTTGCGATGCCACCTATTTTCCCTTCGCTTTCGCCTCCCCCATGGTAGAGTAACCCCTGTGAACTCCCCCTCTACGCATGTTCTCGGCAGGAGATTGCCTCGTCGGTACGTTTCTTCAGCTCGTCTCGTGCTTCCCTGTTTTGCTTTTCTTGCTTCTTCTCCTATCTTCTTCCTGCCTCGCCCTCTTTTTTCTGGTTTGTTTCCTCCAGTCATTTCTTGTTGTCTTACCTCTCTCTCAAATCAGTGCCTCTCCTGGCCAACAGCCAACTCAGCCACTCATCGATCGCCCAAGAACGAACATCGACACAGTGCCTCAACTAGCATCTTCCCTTCCCTGCCGATCACCGTTGTCGCCCCCCTCCCCCTCCCCCATTGTCCTGCCCTGTCTTCTGAGTGTCGTCTTCCCATTCTGAATCGCAAGCCAGTTGCGTTTGTGTGTGCTACGAGCCGTCGTCATCCTGCATACGACTAGTCAAACACCTGCGCGCTGCAGCTGCCTGCACAGCCATCCGCGAATTCGTGGCCCCTCTACACGCGCATCTTACCGCCTTAACCGCGCCTGCGCATAAGCCTCCTCTTCGTGTTCGCCAAAAGTGCCTCGTTTCAAAAATAGATTGCCTCCTCGATGGGCGGCCGCATTTGAGGCTGCTGTGTCCCTTCCCAGCATTCACGTCAAAGCCAGCTCTGCAAAGTCGATATCATGAACGGCGACTTGAGCTTGTCGAAGGCTCTGGGTGGCCTGCGCATCGCCAACCCGGACGATGCGGCGTCGCCAACTGTGGATGATATCCCCTCAGTCAACGAAAAAGCCCTCTCCTCAAGTTACCAGACGATCGACTCCTCCCTACCCTCCCACTTTTCCACATCTACATCTTCGCTGCCAATCCCCCAGCAGCTCCCCTCCCGCGGTCCGAGCCCTTTTGCTGCGCAACAGCGGCAGCAACAACTAGATCTCGCCCCCTCTTCCCACGAAACCTTAACCAGGGCGGTTGCAGACCCCCGAACCCAGAGGCCCGCCTACCAACAGGGCCCAGCGAGAAGCTCTCCTTCAGTGCGACCTATGTCAACCATCTATACAAACACGCCCTCGGCACCACTGGATCATCCCAACTCTTCACCAACAGGATATGGTGCTAGGCGGGGCGAACCTACACGATCAGTCTCGCATCGAATCCCGTCAAGAAGCGACTCTCGTTCCCACCACCAGCCCTCTACATACGTTACGTCCATTCCGTCTGGGGAAGCGAGCCACGTGGATAGGACGTACAATGGGCCACGGCAGGGCTTGCAACCTGGCGGAAGCCCGCTGCCGCCGCGGCGAAGCTCCAAAGGTGCCGGTAGCGGCTATGCGTCCATTCCGGCCGGAGCTGGATCGTCCGAAGCGATTCTTCTGAAAAGCAGCGAGGAGTGGAAAGAGCGGGGAGCGGCAGTCAGTGTTCGAAAAGAGGTGGACGCATCCGGCAAACCTGTTCTGCGGACAGTAAAAAAGGGTGTCCAAGACTTCTCGTTCGGCCGCATCCTTGGCGAAGGCTCCTACAGCACAGTATACTTGGCCACGGACCGCCAAAACATGAAGGAGTACGCGATCAAAGTCCTTGACAAGAAGCACATTATCAACGAAAAAAAGGTCAAGTACGTCAACATCGAGAAGAACACGCTCAACCGGCTCACGGAACACCCCGGTATCGTTCGTCTCTACTACACCTTCCAAGACGAAGCATCGTTGTACTATGTTCTCGACCTCTGCAGCGGCGGTGAGCTTCTCGGTATCCTCAAAAGGACTGGGACGTTCGACGTGGAGTGCACGCGGTTTTATGGAGCTCAAATCCTCGATGCCATCCAGTACATGCATTCGAGAGGAGTCATCCACCGCGACCTGAAACCAGAAAACGTTCTTCTCGACAACAACATGCACGTTAAAATTACCGACTTTGGAACGGCAAAACTATTACCGGATCCACGGGACCCGCGATCAGCGGGCATGGGCACGGGCGGAGGCAGTCTACCCGGACCTGGCGACGGCCGTACAGCCTCTTTTGTCGGGACCGCCGAATACGTCAGTCCAGAGCTCTTGACAGACAAGTCGGCCAGCAAGGCAAGCGACATCTGGGCGTTTGGTTGCATCATCTACCAACTTCTTGCCGGCCGACCGCCCTTCAAAGGAGCATCGGAGTACCTGACGTTTCAAAAAATTGTCAACCTCGAATACGAGTTTCCTGCTGGTTTTCCGCCAGCGGCGCGGGATCTCGTCGAGCGGTGTCTTGTTCTGGACCCGGCGCTGCGGGTTACGGTCGAGCACATAATGAACCACGAGTTTTTTGATGGACAGAAGTTTGGGAGGGAGCTATGGCGTACCAAAGCACCGCAGCTTCGGGCTTATGTGCCGCCGGCGCAAGAAGCGCACGTTATTCGGCTTAATGGTGTTGGATCTGGGTCAGCAGCACCGGCGGGTTCCAAAGGTGTCCCTACAAATGGAGGTGCAGGAGGAAATGGGGGAAGCAACAGCAACGGACAACGGCCAGCACGGATCATCACGGAGCTGCCGCCTCCGACGCAACTTGATCTCGACTGGTCGCCTGTCCTTACTCGACAGAACGAGCGGATTCTAAAGCTCGGCGACCTGCTGGTGGTATCGACGCCGATTCCAAACAATGGACACGGGAAGAACGACGACGGGCACAAGAAGCTGTCCCGGTTTTTCGGTGGTAGCACGACGAAGAAGCGGCAGCGGCTGGTTATGGTGACGTCCAGTGGTCGCATTGTCCTGGCACCGGCCGGCGGCGACGAGAAGAAGGCCAAGCAGGAGATTTGCCTACTAAACTCTGACTGCGTGTGGCGAGCCCAGACGGATGGGAAGGGCCAGCCTGTCTGGAGCGTAGACACGGTATGTTGGGCGTGTTCTGTTTCGATTTGTTTTCTCTTTCCCTGCTAACGACATGCTAGAATGGAACGCACTATGTCTTTGAGGACGCTAAACCGTCTCCTCTGGCGGCAGAGGGTGGCGTGGCAGTGGTGGACGAGTGGATCGAAGCACTTGAGCGGGCCAAAGACCTGGCGTTGTCCCAGAACAGCGTGGCGTTGTACCGGAACGAGGAGTTTGGCGACATGTCGTCGTCAATGTCGAGCCCGGCAAGCACGCTTGGTGGCATTGGGTATGCCAACGGACAGGGCAACGGAGACGACATTGTCTCGGAGCGCAAGAGAAATCGCTTCAGCAAGCGACAGTCGAAGAACGGCCTGGGTGCTCAGTTTTGAGATGCCAGTCTTTTGTTGTGGTTGCATTGTTCAGCGGGTGATTCTCCGCACTCCTCTCACAGGGTTGTATCTTTTTTTTTTTTTTTGCATATGGAGTATATACTTTTCCTGCATTTGTTGTTTCTTTATGACGGGCGTCTCGCCTCTACTTCTTTCGAGTTTCATTTCCCTTTGTCATTGCATCCTTTTTCTTTTGACCTGACTTTGCGAGACTTGACTTCCATGGCATATATTTTGTAATTTGCGGGGTTTTTTTTTTGGTAATGTGTTGCCGTGCAAAGCACCTACGAGTAAGATACAGAAAACGAGTGAACAACGGATTATGTGACGTCTTTTTGAGACACCGAGCGGCTGTCGTGCACGTGATTACAAACGTGTGACATGAAGTAGCGATACCTTCTAACAGATTAGGTTTCCATGTGAAAAAGTGTACACAGTACCTATAATAAAACTGGGTCTTACTGGCGCGCCCCTTGTTGGCTCGATCCCCCCCAATCGCCCTCTTTTGACGATCCTCCATCAAAACACCCACAAGGAACTCCGATCCAGCGGTCGTCTTTCGTGCCAGCAAACGAGCGCTCGCGGCTAGCCTTTGATGCAAAACTACCGGCCCTGCACAGTTTTGATTCGGCCGGACACTAAGCCGCGTTGGTTGATAAAAAAAAAAGGGGAGGACGCGCCGCAGTCGCCAAAACAGCGAAAAGGAAAAAGGAGAAAAGACGCAGACCAGTCAGTCGGCCACACAACCACAAAGGGTTGTACATGTATGACTAGAGTGGACAAAGGACAAGGAAATACGACGATGCAGCCAGGCTACCGTCCACAGCAGCCGATGACGCCGCAGCAGCGGCTGCCCCATGGGCTTGCGCCAAGTGCGCGGCGCGGCGGGCCAGGTTCGTTTTTTTTTTCTCTTTTTTGATGGGGCCGCCCGCCTCCTGAAAAAAAAAAGGATCAAGCGAAAGCGCGTCCTTGTCTCGGCCAAACACTCACTAACGTTTTTCCGAATTCCTCCCTTCGCAGCGCCGGGCATCCACTTGGCTCCGGGCATACCCCAGCAGCAGCAACACGCGCCGATGCAAATGCCGCCGTACATGCAGCAGCAGCAGCAGCAGCCGCCTTCGATGCCAATGCAACCCATGCAACCCATGCAAATGCAACCCATGCAACAAGCCCCCTTCCCGCACCAAGCAACGCCGCAGCAGCACTTTCTCCCACCCCAGCACCAGCATCTTCAGCAGCACCCGCAGCACCAGCAGCACCAGCAGCACCAACAGCACCAGCAGCACCAGCAGCATCAGCAGCATCCGCAGGCGCAACACCAGCCAATGGCGTCGTCCAATTTTCTCGTGGCGGGCGCGCCAATGCATCATCACCAGGGCGCGCCAATGATGGCGGCTGCGCCCATGCCGCAGGCCATGCCGCCGCACGTCAATGCAGGCGCAGGGCACCACATGGCGCATCACCCCGCGTCGATGATGCCGCAGCACCCCCAGCAGCCGCCACCGCAGCACCAGCAGCAGCAGGTACAACAGCAACAACAGCACCAGCACCAGCACCAGCAGCACCAGCAGCACCAGCAGCACCAGCACCAGCACCAGCAGCACCAGCACCAGCAGCACCAGCAGCAACTGGCGGCGCAGCACCAACAGCATCTGCAGCAGCAGGCGCAGAACCAGGCGCTGGAGGCGACGAAGCGCAGCAGCCGCAAGCCGACGGACAAGACGATTGTGGACGGTGTGGAGGATGTGGTGGTGGGCGACGGGGTGCAGCAGTACCGGGCGCTGCGGGAGTTTGAGCGGCGGCTTGACGCGACGATGACGCGCAAGCGCCTCGACATTATGGACAGCGTGCAGCGGCCGGCGCAGAAGGTGAGTTGGGGTTGTGGGAAGAGAGAAAGGAAAGCACGCTGCTAACAATGGTCCAGCGCTTCAAGACCCTTCGCCTCTGGGTCAGCAACACGGTGGAGAACCAGCTGTGGCAGACGAACGGCAGCGGGGGCGCGAACACGGCCAGTTTCGACTTTGCGACGACACGCGAAGCGACGTACACGGTTAAGATCGAAGGCCGGCTGCTGGACGACGACGACGACGACGGCGATAACGAAAATGAAGAGAACAACAACGATGCCGACAAGAAGGAGAATGGTAAGGGCGAAGAAAAGGAGGACACGGGCGACGCCATGGACACAGATGGCGACGCGGCGGACAGGAAGACGGGCACCAAGTCGGAGAAGCTGCCGCGGCACCGGTTTACGCACTTTTTCCGGGCGATGACGGTGGAATTCAACGCGAAGAAAGACCAGCTCCCGGGCCAAGGCCAGCCGCAGGACCCAGCGGCGCCGGGCGTGCCGAAGCCGGTTGAGTGGCGGCGGGCGGCGGGCGGGGGCGCGCAGGCAGCGGCCGCAGACGTGGACGAGCTGACGTTTAAGCGGCCGGGCGACGCCAACACACACATCATGATCAACCTGTACCGGCTGGAGGAGCCGGATCGGTTCGAGCTGGACGCGGTGCTGGCGGCGATTGTGGACATGCGGGAGGCGACGCGGGCCGAGGCAGTCATGGGGCTGTTTGAGTACATCCGGCTGCAGAACCTGCAGGAGGACGAAGAGAAGCGCAACTTTCGGTGTGACGACCTGCTGCGGAAGGTGAGTTGTGTCTCTTCTGCCCTCTGCTCTCTCTCATTTTCCCCTCTTCTAACCCCCCCCCCCAGCTCATCAACAACGACGTGGGCTACATCCCCATGTTGCACGAGTACGTCAATGCGCACATCCGGCCGCAGCCGCCGGTGCAGCTGGCGTATACGATCCGGGTGGACGAATCGTTCCATCGGCCGGAGGGTGCGGCGACGGCAGCCGGGTACGTGGCGCCGGCGACGATCTACGACGTGCGGGTGGCGGTGGACGACCCGCTGCGGGCGCAGCTGCTGCCGTTTGTGCAGAACGCGCAGTACATGGGCACGCTGCGCGAGGTGGCGCAGCTGGACGACCAGCTGGCGGTGCTGGTGCAGGCGATTGGCATGTCCAAGAGCAAGCACGAGTTCCTGACGGGCATGGCGCGCGACCCGGCGCGGTTTGTACAGCAGTGGCTCAGCTCGCAGAAGCGCGACCTGGACGTGATCATGGGCGAGTCGGAGCGCGGCGCGGCGGGCAGCGGCGGCAGCGACCTGCTGGAGAGCGGCGGCGGCGGCGTGGCAGCCGACGCGTGGCGGCGCGGCGGCAAGACGAGCATCTGGGCGTCGCAGAACGCGCGCGAGAGCGTGAACCTGTTGCTGGCGAAGCAGCCGCTGATTCCACGGGGGGCGTGAGGTGAGGGAGGCGGGAGAAGGATCTGGTGTTTCCGTCAAAGGACTGGTTTGTTTGCTGTTTGCTGTTTGCCGCTTTTGCTTTGCTGATTTGTATCTTACTGCACTAGGGGGCAGGCCCCCTAGGATTCAGCGCTGCGCGCTGAATCCTGGGGGCGTGGCCTCAGGTAAGATATAGATTTACCTGTCTTTTGTCATCTTGTCATTTTTGTCATCTAGTCATTTTGCCATTGACCCGCTAACGCCGTTAACTCCGCTTCCCCTCTTGTCCGCTTCCGTCCTTCCTCTCGTCTCCAACCTACTCACTACACACACTACTCCACGACCACCAGGATGTCGACCGTTTTCCAACCCGGCCACTCGGCCGTCATCACCGGCGGCGCTTCGGGCGTCGGCCTCGCCCTTGCGCAGCACTGTCTGGCCGCGGGCATGCGCGTCCTTGTGGCCGACCGCAACGAGAAGGCGCTGGAGGCTGTGGCATGCCCAAAGGAAAGCAGTGGCAGCCTTTTTACTTTCGCCATGGACGTCGCGGTGCTGGACGACTGGGCTCGGCTGAAGGCTGCCGTCGACCGCGACCTGGGCGGCGCCGTGCACCTGCTGGCGCTCAACGCGGGCGTCGGCGGCGCGACGCCGTGGACGGACGTGGCCGCCTTCCACCGGATCCTGGACGTCAACCTGTGGGGGGTGGTGCACGGGATTGCGACGCTGTGCCCGGTCGTGGAGGCAACGGCGGCAGCGGCGTCGTCGGCGTCGTCGGCGTCGTCGGGTGGCCAACCCACCGGCACGGCCATCATCATCACCGGGTCCAAGCAGGGCATCACCAACCCGCCGGGCAACAGCCCGGCCTACAACGCGTCCAAGGCGGCGGTGCGGTCGCTGGCCGAGCAGCTGGCGTTTGAGCTGGACGCCAAGGCGAAGACGACGCCCGTCCCGACGGTGCACCTGCTCGTGCCCGGCTGGACATACACGGGCCTGTGCGGCAACGACCCGCTGGTGGCCGACGCGGCCAAGGCGAAGCCTTCGGGCGCGTGGTGGCCCGCCCAGGTGGTTGCGTACCTGGTCGACGCCATGGCCGACGGCACCTTTTACGTCATCTGCCCGGACGGCGACGTCACCGAGGCCGTCGACCGCAAGCGCATCCTCTGGTCGGCCAACGACGTGGCGCAGCGGCGGCCGCCGCTGTCGCGCTGGCGGCCCAAGTATGCGGGCGAGCTGGAGGCGTGGATGCAATAGGGTATAGAATAAGAATAAAAAAAGAAGTGCTGAAACCCCCCCCGAGGAAGAACAAAACATTTGTCACTCCTATGTCGTCTTCCGCTTCTTCCGGTTGCCCACTCCGCTGCGCCCGACGGCCGCCTCGTCGTCGTCGCTGCTGTCGCCGCCCATGATGCCGGGCTTCGGCCGCCGGTCCAGCAGCCGCCGCTGCTTGTGTTCGTTCTTGGTTCGCGTCTGCTTCGTCGCCGCCAGCAGCTGCAGCCGCCGCAGCTGGTCGCGTGCCCGGCCCTCGGTCGCGGGTTTCGTCGTCGTCGTCGTCGTCGTCTTCGGCGGCTTCTTTGCCGCTGCCGCTGCTACTGCCGCCACCGCAGCCGGCGTCCCCTTCCCGTGCCGCCGCGCCTCCTGCTCGTTCGCCAGCGCCAGCACTTCCAGGTCCTCCTCTGCGAACCCGACCCCACCCTCGCTCGCCCGGTACAGCTTGTGTATCGCTCGGCTCTTCTCGGCACGCTCCGCAGGTGTCAGGGCCTCTGGGTCCTCCACCGCCGACGAGGCTTCTGCGGCTTCTGCGGTGCTGTCCTCCTCGTCTTTCTCCCTCGGCCCCCCAAAACTGTCCAGCAGAGAAAGAAGCCGCTCTTTCCCCCCGGGCTTCCTCTCCTCTGCAGCAGCTTCGACCACCCGTTCCTTCGCCGCGCCGTACCCCGTCTCCTCCATTCTCTGCTGTATGGCTTCCGCAAGGCCCTTGGATTTCGTGTCGCCAGGCTTTTTCGTGTTGGAGCCTGTCGAGCCGAATTTCTTCGTCTTTCCCCCCTCCTTCTCTGCTGGGTATGCCTTCTCCTCCATTTTCCGCGACGCTTGCTCCAGCAAGCCGCTTTCCCCGTCCTCTGCCGAGACTGACGCTGCGCCGGAATCGGGTCGCGCTGAATTCAGTTGTGTTTTGTGCATCGTGTAGTACTGATCTGCGTAAAAAGAAAAGAAAAAAAGTGAAAAAAGTGAAACATTTCGGGGTTATCTTATCGCTGCTTTGCCGTGACGTCGTGACCCGCTTTATTTCAATGCGCATCGATGCTCATGCTGAGTGTGATGCTCAAAAAATGCTATAACCAAGTCTTCTGCAAGAGATATGTGCTTGTCGTTTCTCGTAGGCCAAAAAACTACTCCGGTCACCTCTTGCCGTACTATCCAAAGACAAATCGCCCACGGGTATATCATGGCCTCGCATGGCGGCAACGGGGGGGCTACCCTGGACCCCGGACCCCCAGCAGCCAGAGTGCATGCCAACGCAATCCGGACGAGGCCGCTGCTGCGTCCCGTTCCCAAATATGCCGTAAAAAAAAACATATGCCAGAAAATAAAGCCCAGCTGGAAACGCCCCAGTGCCCCCCCCCTCCCNCCCCCCCCCAAAAAAAAAACCACAATTTAAGCCAAAAATCGATCACTCCTCCTTTTACATGATCCGTTTGCGTTTCCGGCCGTCGTCCCGCGGGCTGCCGTCTTCCTCGTCCCACTCCGCCATGCTCGTGGGATTGAGAATGTGAGCCATGCTGCCGCGGCGCGTCGGTGGCGCCGAGTTGTCCTTGATGTTCAGGTTCGAGCTGCTCCGGTTGGCTGCACCCCATGACCAGTTGCCCAGATCCAGCCCATTCCCGTTGCTGCCGCCTGCCCCGTGGCCGTTGCTGCTGCTGCTGCCACCACCACTGGAAAACGAAGGCAGCGACAGAGGCGGTGGCGTTTCCGGCCGCGACCGCGGTCGGGACGCCGCCTGAAGGGAGTATGATGAAAACGAGTCGCGGATCCGCTGCTCTTCGGGAACAACCCGGTTCGGCGACGGCGGAAATTGCACTGGCGGCAAGGGCGTTTGCGATGAAGGAGCAAAGTGGGGGTTGACCGGCTGCCAGCCATGAGCCCGAATATCTGCCGCCGTATGCCTCCGCCCGAGATTGTTCGCCGCGGCTGCTGGGTGCTGTAGCACCGGGGGTGGAGGAACCAGGTGGGAGGAGCGAAGCGACGAAGGGGAGGGCGACTGTGCCGTTCCCGGACCAATGCCGCCACCAATGGACCCATACGGCCGACGCGAGCTGGCCGACAGGTTGGAAGGCACCGGCGGCCGGTAAAAATTTTGCGGCCCAGAATGGGCAATGGCCAGGCCTGGGCGTCGCGGGTCGTCCTGTGCTACCTGCCGCGGCGACACGGGCGAGTTGTCCATGGCCGAAAAATAGTGGCGGCTGTTTGTCAGGGGTGCCTCGTGCGAGTCGTCTATTGTCCGATTCATGTCTGCCTGCCGTTGCATTTCTGCCTGCAGGGCGACGACTAAGGCGCATGTGTTAAGACTGTCTGCTCATGACGACGGAAGTGGCCGAAACAACTTACTGTCCCGATGAAGAGGATTTTCCGTGTTGGGAACCACATTCATCAGAATGCGTGCGAGCTCCTGGTTGAACTGCAGCAGCCGGGCGTTTGTTTCCACGACGGCCTGATGCTTGATATGCATGTAGTGCATTGCATCCTCGCTGCGCTGCAGACGGGCCTCGAGACTGTACAGAGCGTGGTCGACGCCAGACATCCTTGGCTCCATACCATCGGGAGCGGGCCCGGCCTCAGCAGCCGTTCCTGGCTGCGATTGAGGCAGCGGCTTTTGACTGTTGTACTCGCGGTGGACGAGGGAATGCCGCGACGCGCGCCGCTTGATCTCTCTCAGCCCCACGAGGTCGCCCCGTTTGAAGTTCCCGTTGCCGTGCTTAAACTCCCAGAGTGTTGTCGAGTCGGATCCGTTGGCGAAGACATCGCTCACTTTGTGGAAGCCGTACATGTTTAATTGGCGCACAAACGAGGATATGTTTGTGTGTTTGAAATACTGACTGTGCGCACAGGATGTCAGTAAGCCGTGTTTTTCTTTCTTTGGTTGGAGAAAAAAAAAAAAAAGAAGGGGGGCAAAGGGGGATCGTACGCAAGCACTTTGGAGAAATCGTGTGAGGGCGACATAACAAAACTCTCTGCTGAGTTCGACCAGGATATTAGGTGCTGGATACTTGGGTCTTCCAGCATACTGGAGAACACAGATGCTAAGTGTCAGAACCATAGACGGGGGGCAAAATACTGAGAAGCTATACGCACTTGTACAGTTTGTGAATAAAGGCCGTCTGCACGATTTTGGGCTGGTGCACAGCCGGCGCTGCAGTCGGAGGGTTCGGGCCACCCGGAGCCAAGAACTGGGACTGGGGTTCGCTTTTGGGAGCGGCATCGGACGAGTCGGGGGGTGAGGCCGAACCGCCATCATTGGACGTGGCAATAGAGGGCGCAGCGGAGACCGCGTCGTTCTCGCGCTCCGGGGTGTTGTTCTCCGAGTGCGCCGCGGGTGTCGGCTGTGGGGAGCCGATCGTGGGGGTTGCGAGCTCCATTGGGTCGTCTGGAGAAGGAGCAGACATCTGGATGGTTGGCGCCACGATGGGGACAGTTCGTGATGTCATTGGATCTTCGCGGCTGTTGGCCTTGGGAGAGGATAAGACAGACTCGGTGGCTGCAATCATGCTCTGATTAAAGGCAAGCGGTTAGTTCACTAGTTCACCCGTCAGATCTGTGGCGGGTGGCGGCGCGCTTGGCGTAAGCGGACGGCGTACGCACCTCATCGTTCTCGACAGTCGCTCTTCAAGGCACGAGGTGCAGACAACGAAGATGTCGCCAGGGGGGGCGCAGGTGCTTCTCTTGCCGTCGCCTCGCCGGCTCTCCTGCGCCTCACGTTTCTCACGCCTTCCCGTTGCGCGGCCCGCGTTCCTACTCTGATCTTCCTCCGGAGTCGTCGCGAACCCCTCCCCCTCTCGCATACGGGGGGAAGTGTTCGTCGGCCGAGCTTGTATGAACGGGGTTGGGCCGTAGACCGGCTAATGCCGTCCGCAACGGCAGACTTATCTCTCTGCACGGGTCCCGAACCGTGGCCAAGGATTGATGCGATGCAGGTCCTAGTGCGGACGCGGGGAAGTAAGGGCGCAAAGAATGGCGTGCAGAGCGGAAGAACTGCCGCGCAGCGATGTGGTGGCTTGGGGAGCCGTCGGGGAATTGGTCGGTCGCGCGGGGCGGATTTTTCTGTTGGAGAGCCGCCAGATGTAGGATCGCGTCGTCGTATGGTCAGCGCTTGTGCGCCAGTGCGTAGGGGCGCGGAGCGGGTGAGGTAGGAGGAGGAAGAGGAGGCGTAGTAGTAGGTCGGGGATCGAGAGGGGGGGGGGGAGGAGGGGACGCACGGGCGATGCAGATAGGAAGGATATGAGGAAGGATGAGAGAGCACGACGCCAAAAGTAAAAGAGGAAAAAGACACGGAAAAGAATAGAGACGGGGAAAAAAAAACAAGATATCCAAAAACGACTGAAGCCGCCGTCGCCGGCAAGGAGGATGAAGAGTGGCGCACAGTGTCAACTAGAAAGGGGATTCCAAGCTTTTTCCCTTCAAAAACGACGGTGCGTGCTGATTGGAGGAACGAGCGACAAACATCAAGAGTAGAGATGAGGGTCGAGCACGGCGGTCGCACGGGCCGTATCGTCTGTACTCCGGTTGGCTGCGGCAGCAAAACGCTCAGGTACAGACGGACAAAGCGCTTTCAGCCCAAGCGCATAGGGTCGATCAGCCTGGGGAGGATGCAGGATGCAGGATGCAGAGGAAATCGCCCGAAACGAAACGGAAGACCGAGATGGCTCCGCTTTTGGCTTGTGGGTGGCTAGGAGGTCTTCCTGTTCTGATACACGTAGTAGTGGTGATATGTGTGAACTGGTGCGCCAGTGTATTTTATTCGTTGCAAGATACTCTCGTATTGTCGTCCCAAGGTCGTATTACCCTTCTCAGGATTGGAGG
>PCDN01000007.1:283622-297201 GCA_002778105.1 Ceratocystiopsis brevicomis
AAAAAAAAAAAAAAAAAAAAAAAAAAAAGAGCCCAGAAAAAAAAGGGAGGAAAAAGAAGGAGAAGCGGAACGAGCGCGCGACAGGCCGATACGAGCCTGGAATGCAACCGTGCTCGGGAGTGTGGCCTGTATCGGATCGTTGCGTCGTATCGTGTAATCTGCGGGTGCCGCGGATCGTCGAAAAGGGAGGAAGGATGAAAAAAGGAAAAACATCGAGAGGAGTGCGACTCCGGACGACGATCGGGGTCGCATGCAAAACCAACCAAGCGTCCGCAGCTGGCCGTTCCTTCCACGTCGGGCACGCGCACAGTGTCTTGCACAAACCCAGCATGCGTCCCGATAGGGAAGGAGTTGGCATAAGATACGTCCCAGAAAGGCAGCTGCAGAGCACAGAGTACGCACAGAGCACAGAGCACAGTGCACAGCCTCGTGGTAGCGTCACCTGACTGTGGTTGGTTGGGTCGTGATAGCTTCATTTTTTTTCCTATAAAGAGAATGCAATGCTCCCCGCCTCCCGCCCTAAAACTCCTCCTCCTCCTCCTCCTCCTCGCCGTCTGCCAGCCCCAGCCGCACCTGCTCCCGCCGCTCGCCCTCCTCTCGGATCTTGCTGCCCAGCACCGTCCGGCCGTACCGCTCGGCCACCTTGCCGGCTGCCTCGACCATCTTGCCGCCGCTGTCGCGCATCAGTCGCACCATCTCCAGCGCACGCATGCCGCGCTCCTCGCCCGCACGGCACTCGAGCGCCAGCAGCTGCAGCAGCGTCTTGTCCGTCTCGAGCTCGAGGCGTGCCAGCGCCGTCTTGAGCGCATACGCCGACGTGCCGCTGCCGCTGCCGCGCCGGTCCACCAGCCGGTCCACCACCTGCGCCGCGTGCACGCCCTGCAGCACCAGCGCCTGCTCGAGGCGGCGGGCCTCGCGCATCTCGCGGGTGGTGGCGGTGCCGCCGTCGTCGTCTGTGGCTTCGTCGGCGCCGTCTTCCTCGCCCTCGTCCGCCCCCATCTCGCCCACGCCCCGCAGCGGCACGCTCAGCGCAAACTCGGACAGCAGCGGCCGCGGGAAGTACGGGTAGCGGTCGCCGCCCTTGAGGATGATGCAGTGGAATTTGCGGTCGGCCACGGCCACCGGGAAGTACGACTCCTGCTTGCGGCCGGCGGCCAGGCGCGGCAGCAGCTTGGTGTCGAGCAGCGGCACCCACGCCGCGCGCGACGGCTGGCGCCAGTGCAGCAGGGTCAGCAGCGTGCCGGTCGAGTCGTACAGGCACGGGTCGCCCTCGTCCGAGAAGAAGACGGACTGCACGGTGGCGCCGGCGGGCAGCGCGACGGTGTCGTCGTTCTGGCAGATCTCGTCGCGCTGCACGTTCTCGATCGTGTACTGCAGCCGCGCCTGGCCGCTGGGCGCCATGGGCCCGTTGCCGAGGGTCCAGACGTAGTCGCGCCAGCTGGCACACGTCACCACCGGCGTGCTCTTGGGCCGGAACACGCGCACCGGCACGCCAAAGAGCGTGTACACGCGCACGTAGTCGGCCGTCGTCACCACCGTCACGTACGTCTGGCTCAGCGACAGGGCCACGACGGCCTCGCCCGCCGGCAGCGCCGTGCGCCAGTCCAGCCGCTGCTGCGTCCACGTCTCGTGCGGCCGGTAGAAGACCACGGCCCGCGCCTCGGCCCGCGCCGGACTCGAAAACAGCGTGCCGTGCGGGCCCAGACACGCCTTGTCGTACAGGAACGTGTCGGTGAAGTGGAAGTCGCGCTGGAAGTCGCGGTCGTAGAACTCCACCGTCACCGTGTGGTGCGCGTCCTGGTCGACCGTCCACACGGCGCCCACCAGGTTGAGGCACAGGTACTTGCGGTTGCCGCGCCACGGCGTCGATCCCGGCTGGAACGGCTCGTGGTACTGCGGCTGCCACTGCGGCGCCACGCGGCCGACACCGCCTCGCCGCTTGGGCTCCCGCAGCGCATCGCCGCCGTACACGTCCTCGCCGTCGTGCGCGCGCTTGCGGCCGGTGCTGGCGTACCCTGCGCCGTCGTCGTCGACCACAAACCCGTCGTCGTCCTCCTCCTCCTCATCAAGGTAATCGAGACCACCACCACCACCACCGGCATTCTCGTCGTTGTCTTCGTCGGCTTCCAGCGCCACGAGGCCGCTTCGCGCAGCCGTGCCGCCGCCGCCCACCACCAGCTTGCCGTGCCGCGACAACGCTGCTGACCCGTTGACGCCGCCGTTGGCCGCGTTGGCCGAGCGCTCCGCCAGCGGGTCGTGGATGAACGGGCTCGGCTGCACGGGCAGGCGCAGCAGCACGGCGTACTGGGCGGCGACGAAGTCGGGCCAGATAAAGACCTCGCCCTCGCCATTCGTGACCGACAGCAGGTTGTTGGTCGGGTGCCAGGCCAGGTCCAGCACGCCGCGGCACTCGTGGCGACCGACCACGCTCTGCGTCTTGGTCTCCCACAGCAGCAGCCGGCCGTCCTGGGCGGCCGTCGCCAGCAGCGCGCCGTTGGGCGACCAGGCCAGCGCCGTGATGGGCGCGTCGTGGCCGCCAGAAAACACGCGCTGCCGCTCCCAGTCGTGCTTGGACACGACCTGCACCTCGCGCAGCCCCGTCGCCACCGCAAACGCCCGTCCGTCGGGGTGCCAGGCCACGCGCCCGGTCGCGTCGCCGTCCGCGTCCAGCACGCCGAGCACGCCGTCGATCTTGCGGATCAGCGGCGGGTCGCCCATCGGCAGGGCCTCGTCGTCGTCGTCGTTGCTGTCGCCGTCCCCCGCCTCCTCTCCTCCATCGCCCGTCATCGAGTACACGTAGATGATCCCGTCCGTGCACGACACGGCCAGGGTGCGCCCCTTGGGATCAAAGGCCACGTGCTTGGCCGGCTGGTTGTGGGCGCGCAGGTGGCGCACCAACGTGTTGTCCTCGGTGCCGACCACGCGCACCGTCAGCTCGTCGCTGGCCACGGCACACCAGCGGCCGTCGGGCGACAGCGCCAGGTCGCGCACCGGCAGTGTCGTGCGCACCAGAAAGCGCTCAAACGCGTGGCTGTCGAGCGTGTACAGGCTGACGGTGCCGTCCTCGGCGCCGGCCATAAAGAACGCATCGGTCGCCACTACGGCCAGGTTCTGCTCCGAGCAGTCGTCAACGTTGGTCGGCTCGCCGTCAAAGCCCGTCCGGTACAGACGGATCGTGTTGTTGGAGCCGACCGTCACCAGCTGCTGGCCGTTGGGGGTGTAGACACAGCGCGTGCAGCCGGCCGTGTGCGCCGGGCGCGGCCGCGGGCGAGATGCCATATAGATAGAGAGGGGGGGGGCGGGGAATCGACGTGAAGGGGTTTTTTTTTCGTTTTTCTTAGTTTCGCGTGTTGTCGAGGAGATGTTGACGGTGAAAAAACGAAGCTGCCGTGGTGTGTGCCTGTGGGCGAGACGCGTCTGGACGCGTCTCGTTTAATTGGGGGTTTCGCGCGCCACCAAACCCCGCTAAACCACCAGCTGGCAGCACCACCTGTCAGGCACACAAGATACCTGAACGATAGCGGGGAAAGGCACAGAAAAAACGACAACCACACACGCTCCAGACAGCCACGATGCAGGCTTCGCATGCTGAGCATTTTTTCGAGACCGAGTGCGTCTTCTTCTCTGTTTCTCCCCCCCACCGTGCTCTTCTCTAACCAAGCAGTGCTTCCCAGCAGCAGCGACAGCGCCGCTCGGCCAAGGCCGCCAACACCTATGGCAACCCCGTCGCCCTCAAGTCCAAGATCGTCGCCGTGCTGCCCGACCCGACCGCGCCGGCGTACGTCTTCGTGGCCGAGGCGGCTGGCACCGCGCGGCGCGTGAATGTCGACGACGGCACCGCGACCAGCGTGTTCCGCGGCCCCACAGCGCCGGCCACCAGCCTGGCGCTCGGCGGGCCCGGCAACAGCCTGCTGTTTGTCGGCTCGTGGGACAAGATCGTGTGGGCGTTTCGCCGAGAGCCCGAAGCGGACACCCGCTCCGTCACGCCGCTCCGCCAGTTCGCCGGCCACACCGACTTTGTCAAGGCCGTCGTCTGCGGCCGGCTCGGCAGCGTCGACGTGCTGATCAGCGGCGGTGCCGACCGGCGCATCATCGTGTGGAACGTCGAGACAGGCCAGCGGCTGCACACGCTGCACGACAGTGGTGGTGGCGGCGGCGGCGGCGGCGGCGGCCCGCTGCAGTCCGGCAGTGGCCACGCCGGCCGTGTCGCCATGCTGGCCGTCCAGGACCTGGCCATCGACCCGGTGTACACGACGGCCGACGAGATCTGCCTGGTCAGCGCCAGCAGCGACCCGCACATCCGGCGGTGGTGGATCCGGCTCGACGGGGCCGGGCAGCACGCCGAGAAGGACACTGACGGCCGCGGGCAGACGGACCGCTTGCACAAGGCCGTGGCCGCCGCCGCCGCCACGCCCGTGCGCACGCTGCTCGCGCACGAGACCACGGTGTACCGGGTGGTGTTCGACACGAGCGACGATGACGTTGACGAAGGCGTCGACCTGTGGACGGCTAGCGGCGACGGCACGGCGCGTTGCCTCGCGCGGCGGCTCGGGTTCCGGCAGAAGCCGCAGCGGCTCGGTGACAGCCCGACAGCGCTGCAGCACGGCGACCACGTCCGGGCGCTCGCGCTGACGGACGGCTGGGTGGTCACGGGAGGCCGCGACGAGGATCTCAAGTTCTGGGACCGCACGGGTGCCGACGAGGAGGAGCAGGAGGAGGAGGAGGAGGAGAAGGGGAAGACGCGCCGCACCACCGCTGACGGCGGCAGCACCTCCGCCACGGCCACCATCACAGGCCACTACGACGAGGTCACCGACCTGGCCGTGCTGGCTGACGGCCGGCGTCTATGCAGCGTCAGCCTGGACGGCACGGTGCGGACATGGCCGTTGGCGCGGGCCGAGGTCGACGCCCTGGCGCAGCAGCAGCGGGCAGACCGGGAAAAGACGGCGGCGGGCGGCACGAACGACAACGGCGACGAGGACAAGACGGCCGACGCGGCGGGGGCGCTGACGGCCGAAGAAGACGCCGAGCTGGCTGCGCTGATGGAGGATGACTGAGTATCACGCAGAGAGAAACACGATCAAGACCGGACTAGGCCTGCACCTCTGCCTCGACTGGGTACGCTGCGTCCTCCACGTCGCCGTCGTCGTTCACGGCCGTCGGCTTCGCGCCCATCTGGCAGAGCGCCACCGTCTCGACCGGCACCTCGTCCATCCACACGTAGTCGCCGTAGCGGTCCAGCAACGCCCGCGCGTCAAACGTCAGCTTTCCGCCGCGGCCTCCACGGCCTCCGCCACGGCTTCCGCCACGGCTTCCGCCACGACCACGGCTGCGCCCGTCCCGGACGTACACCGTATTCACAAGTGTCGCGTGCAGCAGCAGCGGCCGCCGCTCGTCGCGAAGCAAATCGCCAAACGCCGCCCGCACGCGCTCGCACAGCGCCAGCAGCGGGCCCCCGGCAGCGGCAGGCTGGCCCGTGTTCGCGTCCACGGGTGTGGCGTACAGCACCGACGCCCGTCCCGGCGGCTGCATCGCATGCAGGCCGCGGAGGGACATTCGGATCCTGCTGCCACTGCCACTGCTGCTGCCCCCCAAGCTCGCCAGCACCGCTTTCGCCCGGTGCAGACTGTCGGGCCCGGTGCCGTTCGCGTCCAGGCTCATCACGCCCAGCGTCAGGTGCAGTGTGCCGACGGGCCGCAGCGCCGTGGGCGGCAGGATCCCGCGTGTCGTGCTGGCGTCGCCGCCGCCGCCGCCGCCTCGGTTTATGGGCACGGCCGTCATAGCGACATCGGCGCGCAAGGCCGCAAGGCTGTCGACAAGCTGGGGCCGGCCGGAGCACGTGGCCAGCGGGATGCACAGGAAATGCGTGAGCTGTTTGCGGGGCAGCGGCGGTTGTGCCATGTTGTTGTGTAAGAGACCAGAGTTTTGGCGCGCTGAGCCCGCTGCAGCTCCAGGGCCAAATATGGGGTGGGGGCTGCTGCAGGGCGGAGTTTCTTCCCCTCCGTACTCGTCGTATGTGCACATCGTTGTTTTTTCCCTCCGTACTCGTCGTATGTGCACGTCGTCGTTTTTTCCCTCCACTCGTCGTATGTGCACGTCGTCGTTTCTTCCCCTCCGTACTCGTCGTAAGACATCCATGTCGATGGGCTTCCTCCCAAGCGTCGCCACGCACGCATAGCAAAGGACCCTGCCAGCCAGAGCACATAGACGGCTTTCTGTCAGCCATGGACGGCGGCAGCGAGGCCACCCTCCGCGACGAGGCCGACAGGCGGGACCGCTCCAAGGCCACCCTCCGCGCTGAGGTCGCCGCCCTGCGCCGGCAGGTCCACGACCTCAAGGCCTGGGTCAGCACATCGACGCGCGCTGGAGTGGCGTGCCCAGACGTTGGCTCTTGTCGCCGCCGATGCCGCACAGCTGCTGCCCCCCGAGATCCAACACAGCACCGACGCCGTCGTCGCCCGCATTGCCCGCGTCCTCGACAAAGTTACCCAGTCGCCGACCACGGCTGCCGCTGCGCGCGACCACGGCCTGTGGCAGCTCGTCGCCAGCGCCGTTGCCCTCGCCTGCGTGCTGACGGCCCAGCGCGCCGAGTACGAGCTGTTCATGCCGACGGTCCTGCCACACCAGCGGCTCCTGCTGGACCCATCCACTATGGAGACCATCGGCGCGGACGACGACGACGACGATGACAGACCCCCGTCAGCGCGAGGTGGCGTGTGTCGTCTTCCCCGGCCTCATCAAGCGCGGCGACGAGGCCGGGCGCCATGTGCAGCAGTACACAAACGTCCTCTGCAAGGCGCGCGTGCTGCTCTGCCGATGGGAGACCTAGACAATGCGGCCAATCGATTTGAATGCTGTCTGCCGTGCCTGTCTCTACCGAAAGTTCGCCGCGACCCGGCCGTACCGCACGCCGTCCACCTTGAGCTCGAAGCCTAGCCCGGCACTGCCAACCACCATCTCGAGCGTGAAGTCCAGGTTGTCAAACTCGACGCCGCGAGGTCCGTTGTCAACGTGCACACGTGGAACACGCCGCTGCCGCCCGCGTCCTTTGCGTCCGGCGGCCCGTCCGCCGCGCTCGCCAGCAGGTCGTCGCTCACCACCAGCGACTGCCCCTGCCGGAAGTTGCGCGTGTAGTAGTGGAACACCACCGGCATCTGCGCCGGCAGCGCCGCCCCCTTGGCGATGTGCCACTGCATGCGATCTGCCACCATCCACCGCTCCCACAGCGGCGACCAGTACCGCTCGCCTGCTGCGTGCTGCCCTGCGTCGTACACCGTCGCGTACGATGTGCCGTAGTGGAAGCGTGCCCGCCGCGAGACCACCGTGCCGACGCCGTCGCTGCCGTCGATGCCGCCGCCATCTGAGGCCCTGCCGAGGCCACTGCCACCCCCAACTTCGCTGCCGACATCCCCGTCGCCACCGCTGCCCTCCAGACCGCGCAACATGGCGCCGCGCACCACCGCCGTCCATGCGTACACCGGTTGCATCACTTCGATGATGCCTGCGCGTCAGCCGCCATTGCGCAGAGCCCCTTCCAACGCGTCAAGCGCAGCCGCAGTCGCGTGTGTCGGCCGCTCGCTGTACGGCGGTGGCGGCAGCCCTGCCTGTCCGTCGTCGCCGTGCACCAGCGGCACCATTCCCGGGATGTTGGCCTGTTCCTGCGAGTCCACATCCACGTCGCCTGAAAAATGCTCTTGCTCCCGCCGGTACAGGTACTCGCTCTGGCCGAAGCCGCCCACCAACACGATGGCCGACACGGTCGCGCCCTGAGCATGCAGACGGTCCACCTGGCCCTGCACCAAGCCGCACACCTCCTGGACGATGGGCTCAAAGATGGCCGGGGCCTGGGCGGCCGTCATGACCGAAGCCCGAGTCCAGCCCGACCTCCTCGTCGTCCGGAAGGCCGGGCAGTGGGATGTGAATCTCCTGGTGCTCGTCCTCGTGGAAGTTGCGCTTCACAAACTCCTCAAAGTAGCGCAGCCCCATCTGCGACGACTTGCTCTTTTTCGTCCGCATCGCATCAAAACGGCTGACCCCCAGCCGCTCCCGCACATGCTCCATAAACCGGTAGTTGAGAAAGGCGCTGCCGCACAGCCCGCCCGTGCCCACCGCTGACTCCTCCAGCCGCAGCCGCGATTGCTGCGGCAGCAGCGCCACCAGCCGGTACGCGATCAGGTCTACCGTCCCGCCGCCTGCATCGCACCCCACCACGTGGTCGCCCACCCGCAGCTGGCTCGGCCCCGGCTGCAGCGTCCGTAGTGTGTACATCGCCGCCGCCTCCGGCTCGCTGATCATCTGCATTGTTCCGCCCATCGCCCCGTCACCGCTGTTCGCGCCCATCCCCGCCCGCTTCGCTGCCTGCAACGTTGCGTCTTTGGCCGCGTCCGACCACACCGCAGGGCACGTCAGGACCCAGTCCACACGTGTCGATGCCAGGAATGCCTCGCCGTACCGCCGCGCCAGTGTTGCCCGCGTGTGCGCGTGCACCTGCTCCAAATAGTCCGCCACCGCGTCGGCCACCGTCTTGCCCACCCGGCTCAGCTGCGTTGCCGTCTCAAGCGGGCTCACATAGAATGGCAGCCTCTGCGTCCGGTCCAGGAACAGCTTGAGACACCGCAGCCGCTGCTCGCCGGGCTTCGGCTGGAAGCCCCAGCGAGCCACCGTCGCCGGAGCCCCACATACACCCTCCTCGTACACCAGCTCCGTCGGCACCTTGTCCGAAGTGATCCCATTGGCCCCGGGCCACGCCCGGATGATCTCCACATCGTCCGGCGTCTGCGCATACACGGCCGCCACGCCCGAGTACGTTGTGCCAAAATCGACTCCCACAACCAGACGGTCTGTCGTCAACGGCGACGGCTGCGCTTGTGCCGGTCTCTGGATCGAAGTCGCCTCGGATGTTATTGGGGATGTTATTGGGGCATGTGGCGGCGTCGCACTGCCACTACGCGTGCGACTTGTCCGTGTACCCCGCGGCATCAGCACAGACGACGTCGAGTTCATGGAGCTGCCATTTCCGCGGCCGGGGCGGTGGCGGCGGCGATAGAGTCGGTCCAGCTGCGGCTCTGGGCGACAAAGCGATGAATTGGTCTGGGGCCGAGGAGCGTATGGGCAGTGCTGGCGGCCGGAAAGGCAGCCCTAGGCTGTCGCTCATGGTTGCGCTGAGTGTGGTGTAATAGAGAGTGTAAGGTGATTTAGAAGGGTGCGGTTGAAAGACAACGAACGAGAAAAAGCGAAAAAAAAAGAAAGTGAATAATTGCCAGTGTAAACATCCACAATCGCCGAAGAACATTCATCCGCCAGAGAGCGTTCCGTGAAGTCAGTTGTTGAATGCTTGCTGCCTGGCGTCCGTCGTAAGTCGTCTGCAGTCCCTGCAGCCTGGGGCTGCGCCTCATGCAGTCGGGTCAACGCACTATAGCCACAATGAGAAAAGCAGAGTGTGATTGAATGCAAGCAGGCAGCGCTGAAAAACGAAGCCAGCCAATGCAGCCTTTCGGTGCAACAAAGAATCAAATGAGGGTACTGCATGTAAGACAAAGTATAAAAAGCAAATGTCGCCATGATGCTAAAATAATTATGGTATGGGAACGCGGTTCCGCTGGGGTATGTGGTAAAGCGACAGGGAAAAGCAAATAATCCAAAGCAGCCGTCGTCTGCCAGGCAGTCTATATATATAAGCAACCGGGTGAAGGCAAGAAACAGCAAGCGCTTTGCAGGAGAGGCAGATGTGACAAAGGAAAACCCGAGACCGAGCAAGTGGAAAGAAAGGATTAGAACGCAGGATAGGAAGAGGTGCTGCAAAGAATAAGAACCACCATCAGACGCAGCCGGAATAAAAAAAAACTCCCAAGAACTCCGCCAAACGAAGGGAAAGATCAACAACACTATGGAAACTTTTGTGTGGAGAATATGATCCCGCCCAAGAAAAGAAGAACGTAAAATGACAAAGGAAATTATGTGCATAGATTGCATAGATGGCTGCTTAGATCCGGTTGCTGGCAGCCCAGATGCTCGCTGCAGCCGACGCGGCCCAGTCGCCCTCGTCATACGGGGGCGTGGGCCGTTTGTCCTCGGCCGTCTTATTGTGAAGGTTCATCGGTTTGGGCGTCACGGCCTCGAGTGCGTCGGACCCGAACAGGACGTTGTTTCCACTCGCCGACGGGGACGGCGTTGGGTACGGGTTGGCAATGCCAGCGGTGCTGTCAGAGGGGCGGAGAGCCGGCTTTCCGTCCTTCTCCAGCCGCTTCATAGCCCGGTGTGTTGAGTGAAGCACCTCGTCGAGCAGCTCGTCCTCCTCATCAGGCGCATCGTATTGATAGACACCTTGCTGTGCTGCCTGTGTCCGCCGCGTACGGCTAGAAACCGGGCCATTAGCGCCGGAGCGGCCCGCACCGAGCAGGTGCAGGTTGTCGACCGACCGAGGATGTTGCTGAGGCAACGTGTGGTGGCGTTTCAGATTTGAGGTACTGGCACTCGCACCAACCATGGATCCATTCACTGCCCCAGTGGTTGTGCTGTGCGCCAAGACCGTTGGAAGGTAGCTCACGGCCTCGCCTGCGTAACCCTGGTGACCACCATCTCGAACAACCTTGTCGAGGGACTCGTACGTACTGTCCCGGGTGACAGACGACCCAGGCGTTGCCACAACAGGCACAGCCATGGGCATGTAGCCCTGTTGCTGGTCGAGGATCATAGATGAGCGGTTGCTGGCCCAAGGTCCGCAACCAGCCTGGGCCTCCATGTCGTCGTATGCCGGCGTGAGAGGCATCTGGTGTCGACCAGATAACCGACGGGCCCGCTTGCGAAGGTGTGAGAAAAAGCTCTCCTTTTGTGCACTCGGAGGCGAGATGAGGCCCGTGTTGCCGTTGAGAGCCTGCTCCGCCTGCTGGCGGTGCATCTCAGCATAGTGGTTTGTCGCCGAG
Source organism: Ceratocystiopsis brevicomis (assembly GCA_002778105.1). Taxonomy (NCBI): domain Eukaryota; kingdom Fungi; phylum Ascomycota; class Sordariomycetes; order Ophiostomatales; family Ophiostomataceae; genus Ceratocystiopsis; species Ceratocystiopsis brevicomis. The sequence goes on from PCDN01000007.1 coordinate 294,545, forward strand.
GCAACCGACAACTGACGTCCAATCTTCTTGGGCGTCTTCTCATCCACGCGAGACGACGCGGCACCGTTGGCATAGGCGTCGTTATACATCGGCGTCATGCGGTTGTTTGCCTGGGCTGTAACGGCATCGGACAGCGGCGAGATCGGGCGGATAGTAGGAAGAATGGGCATCGGTGCTACATTCGAGGGGCCGTTGTTCCACGTAGTTCGCTTGCTTGCCGCCGCCCGTGGCTTTGGGGACAGGGCAGGCTCAGCCGTGACATGGGGCTGTGGGAGAGGGCGTGCAGCAGCAGCTGCTGTAGCGGCTGCTACTGCTGGATGGGCAGGTGCGTGTGTCGGCGCGTGTATGGGTGCTGGCACCGGTACGCGCGCTGGAGGTGCTCGAGCTCCAGCAGGTGTGGGTCGTGCCGATGCGCGCGGGGGTGCGGCAGCCTTAGAAGCTGCCGGTGTGGGGAGCAGAGGTGCCTGTGACGGCAACTGTGCGTGTGCCGGCACGGGTGCCGGCACCGGTGGCCGCGAAGCTGCCACCGGTGACGAAGATGCTGCTGCAGGCACGGAAGCCTGAAGAGGAGCGGTCTCCTTTGGCGTTGCAGCTGCGTTGGGTTCTGCCGATGTGTGGACCGGTTCCGAACGGCCGATGATGGACTTCCGGAACCACGACTGCTTCGTCGAAGTGGAGGGTGTTGGGGTTGACGAGCGGCCTAGGTCAGACTGCTTGCGGCCAAGGATCCGCGATGCTGAGGACTTTGGACGGAGCGGGTCGACGGCGTCGTTAAAGTACTCGTGTGCAAGGGCCTGGGTCGAGGTAGGACGGGTCTTGGGGTCCCACATCAAGCACCAGGTGACGAAGTGGCTGAGCGAAGCAGGCCACTGCGCTGTCTGCAAGATGGTGTCCATGGCATGGGGCGCCATCTTAGGGAAAGAGAAACCAAGCTTGCCAGCCAGTCGCGCACCGTCGCGCCATTCTCCGCCGCCGACTGGCTGACCCTGCTTGTTGTACCAATTGCCTGGGCTCCCCATAATCTCACAGACACGCCACAGCTGGTCAACCTCGTTGACACCGGGGAATAGCGGCTTGAGGGTGGCCACCTCGACGGCCATGGCGCCGACGGCCCAGATGTCGACGGGGGCGGAGTAGACGCCGGCGCGGAGGAGAACCTCGGGGGCGCGATACCAGCGTGTCGAGACGTAGGTGGTGTAGGGCAGTTTAGAGTGAGTTTCGCGGGCAAGGCCAAAGTCGGCAATCTTGACCGTGTAGGTCGGAGGTGTAGATGGGGGGGTAACGAGGGAGGAGTAGCGCCGGAAGGAGGCGGAGGCTTCCTGGTGGGCAGACGAGGACACCAAGATATTTTCGGGCTTGATGTCGCGGTGGAAGAAGCTGTGTGCGTGGATGTGCTCCAGGCCCTGCATGATCTGGAAAAGAATGCTCTTGACGCTGGCGTTGTCGAGGCACTTATGATCGCGCGACTTCATGAGCTGGTAGAGGTTCCCCTCCATGTACTCCATGCAGATGTGCAACTTCTTGCTGAAGGGGTCGAGGAAGATGTCGAGGGCGGGCACGAGATGCTGATGGGGTGGCAGGGTGCGGAGGAAAATGACTTCGCGCAGCTCGAGGCACGGAGTGAAAGAGTGGAAGCTCTTCTTCATTGTCTTGATGGCGATGACGGAGCCGCGGCGGGCAACGGCGGAGCCAGCACCACGCACCCGAGCGAGGGCCACGCTTCCAAAGCTTCCGTCGCCGATTTCCTTGAGCACCTCAAAGCGGTCTTCCAGTGCCATGTTGTTGTTGCCGATGTTGCTCATATTGCCGCCACTGTGCTGGTTGGTCGAGCCCCGATGGGTCAGGTCGTGAGTGACGGCCATGGCGGCGACCTGAGTGTACCAGCAAAGGGGAGTGAGTGAGATGCGTCAACGAACCGCGGATTTACTGTCGTGGGACTTTTGAAGAGGACCCGGATAGGAACTGTCCCGAGTCAGAAGAAAGAACGAAACAGGGTGGGGTGTCACAAGACACCGGGCCAAACTCGTTGTAGACGATCTAGGCAAAGCTGGGACGATGTCTAGAAAGTCGACGGAGGTGTAGATGGAGAACGTACTCAGATTCCAGCGTTAGAAGCTCTTTGGGAGAAAGAGCCTGTCCACGGTGTCGGGAGCATTCAGACTGGATTTCTCGATGGCAGCGGAGAGAGCAAACGTGGTCCAAGTAAGGGGGTCAAAAGGAGGGGGGAACGAGGGTCGGAGGCCGGAAGGGGTGAACCAAGGGAGGTTGTCTTCAGGCTGGCAGCTGTGGAGGCGCAGGAGCTGTAAAGGGGCGTCGAGGAGAAAAAGAGAGCGTCGAGGCTAGGACAAGCGAAAGGCATAGATCGCACAGACACGCAAGAACGCACGGAACAGAAAAAGAGAGGATGAGGGGAGTAAATGAATGAGGGAAAAGGGAAAGAAGGAGAGCAGAGCAGAAATGGAAATGGCAAGGAGAGAGGCAAAAAGGCAAGGGAGGATGAAGGAGGGCGTAAAAGATGGGGGGCGTGAAGGATTTCAGGGACCGGTATCTTAACAGGGGCCCTTGGATGGGCAGGAACGGCCGGGTCAGAAGCAAAAACAACAGTGCTCTCGTTAGGGATATTGTTAGCGGGAGGCACCGCAGGGGGAAACGGGGGG
>PCDN01000007.1:297221-330282 GCA_002778105.1 Ceratocystiopsis brevicomis
GGGGGGCGTGTGGAAAAAGGGGATTGGCAGGCGCGATCCGCGACGGATCCATTGGGTCGTCGCGTGTACCCATATCTTGCGGTGTACTCGTACAGGTACCAGGGATGCGGTGTGTGTACAGTAGAAACGCGGGTGAGATACAAGTACCTATGCTGCAAGCAAAGGAAGATACAGAGCATCGCAGCAGCGCGAAGGAGATGTGCACACGTTAACGACGTATGGTCGGCGAAGAAGGTCCTTTGCAAAGGGGCGTATTACGAGTATTACGGAGTACTAAAGAGCGCTGGGCGACCATGACGATTTCATCCACACTGGGAAGAAAAACACTTTGCTAGTGCTGTTTAGTGCGCGTCCAGGCGGACGGGCGGTCAGGGCGGTGCCGCGAGCGAGTGGCGCCGGACTGAAAGAACGGTGACGAGCGTTAGGGGAATTCCTGGGGCGCTGTGGTGAGAACGTCGTCACTGGCCAGGTGGCGCATAACGTATCTTACGATACGTTACGACAACGATCCGGTAGAGAAGACGTTGATGGACTTGGACGGGGGTAAATTGCTTCACGAAATAAAGTCGCATACGCGTATTCTTACTCGTAAAGTGCTTGCTGCTAATGCCTCCTCGTGAATTTGCTGTATTAAAATACCTTTACTCCGTATCTTACTTACGATACTCGTAATCACACAGCGTATCACCCCTAAAATGGCCCAGTCCACCACCGCCAAAGGCAGAGAAATTGAGACCCGTCTTGGCATGAGAAAGTGTTGCAGGGGGAGAAAAGGGGCAGGGAGGACCCTCGGTGCCCCGTAAGTTACGGCAATAGTCGTGGGGAGGAAAAGGGGGAACACGCGGCAGCCGGATTGGGAAGGGCAATCTCGCTAGCCTCTCCTCGAGGAAAGTGCTGCAATACTCCGTATAAGATACATCTTTACACGCGCCTGTGCCCCAGACGATACAAAGCATCCTGCAAGATACGGACGTGCTCGTTCTGATACTCATCTAGCGACAGAATTTTGACGGTAAAATACGACATTTTGTTGCTCGTGAGTCTCCGATATTTTTAGGGTTGGGCCCGCTATGCTTTGTTTGGGTGCCAGACCGAGTGGACGGCCAGGAATGCGTTGGCAGGCGGACTGAGAAAAAAGAGAAAAAAACCACGAGTAAGATACGGGGGCACCTTACGAGAGAGGATGCGATTCTTTTCTCGATTGCCTGACGTTGGAGGCCAACCGAGCCATTGCAATCTGGCCGCGGTGCGCGTAATATGTATCGCAAGTAAAGACCGGTGAGCAGCTGCGCAACAGACCGTCGGTGTGAAGGAAGAGCGGAAAATCACACAGCGGAAAAGCGGCGGTCTGCAGGTCATACGTTGTATCTTAGTTTGTAGTTTGTATCCTTACCTGTGTCCTGCCCAACCAACGGCAGTTTCCAAAGGCGGTGTGCCCAGAACGACTCCAACGACCCAACGACCCAATGACCCAACGACCCTACAACCGTTGGCCAGCAGCAGACACACTCCGCCTGCCGCATCTCGTTCCATCCATACCAATGGCCCCTGTTCGTCGGGCCAAAGAAGGAGAAGGTCAACCAACAGTCAAGGGTATCGTTACCGCTTCGGCGCTTCCCCAAGAAGACGCTCAGGCTGGCCGGCTCGCCGCCCTGCTCGGCGTCTGTCTGCAGGAGGCGCTGCAGGCCGCGGTCTAAGACGGGGCCGCACACTGGACACGGCGGTGCACGGCTGGCTGCCGGTCCGCAATCGCTCGCGGTAATGCTGAGCAAAAGAAGGCCACGCACCCGTACGACTAAAGCAAGAAAGATGGCCATCTGGGACCTGCTACGCGGCGCTGAGCTCGTGCCTGTGCCGGCTGCCACCCATCGGGGGTCATGCGGCATAATGCCATTTCGCAGTTCACGCTCCCTTTGTTGCTTTTGATGTTCAACGCTGTAGCTGACTCCGTATAACACGGCTGGATGCATTAAATACACAGAAAAAGCAGCTGCCACTGCCCCCACCCCTGTCCATCACTTGCTCCACCCAATCACCAGCGCATCCGCTGGTGACACGCATGGCTTCCACGACCCTTCAAACACCAAACGCAAATTGGGCCCGAGGCCAGGCCTGGGCCAGCGTTTCAGGCGGCTCCGTCACAGGTCAATAATCCACCAGGCGCAGCTTCGTGCCCACGCCGCGTCGCCGCGCTGCCTGTTCCGACGGTTTCGATTCGCCAGTGTCGCGCGCCTGCAGCAGCATCCCGGCGTCGAAGAAACCGTCTGGATGGTTAGCGGGGAAGAGAAAGGAAAAAAAAAAGATTGGGGAGGGGGCTTACATCCGCCCAGCTCGTCGTCCTCGCTCAGGGCCGCGCTCTCCTCTGGCGCATCGGTCGCAGCCTGCGCCTGTGCCTGCACCGTGGCGGTGCCCGTGATGGGCATCCCACGCGACTTGATGCGGTGCAGCGACGGGCGCGCGTCAATCTCGCGTGCGCGCGATTGCTTCTGCATGGAGCCGGAGCGGTGGCTGGTGGCGCGCAGGATGCGGCGGATCTCAAGCAGGTAGCTCTCGACGGCGTCGAGGAAGCGCTTGGTCTGGCGGTGCTTGCTGGACATGCAGATGCTGATACCGTTGTCCTTGATGATGTAGCCGATGCCGAACCCGTCGGCCGACACGGGACCGAACCCAAATTGCCGCAGCGCCGGGTTGCCGCAGTTGGACGTCGACAGGATCGTCGTGTTGAGCCGCTCCCACCCGCCGTCGGCGAACAGTGCCGGCAGTGTGGCCGTCGCCGTCGCCGTCGCCGTCGTCGGCGCCGTCTTCTCACCCTCGCCCTCGCCCTCGCCCTCGCTCTCGCTCTCGTCGCCCAACCCCTCGCCGTCCGCCAGCCGCTGCCACAGACTGAACAGCGCATACAGGTGGCGGTCGCAGCCCTCGGCGCGCGCGCAGGCACGCGTCATATCGACGTGGCGCTTGCAGGCGGCACGCAGGGCATCGACCTTGACGTCGGGCCGCGTGTCGGTCCAGAACGTCTGCACAAAGCGCACAGCCTCGTCGGAAACGCTGCGCACGGACTCGGTGCGGCCGTGCAGGAAGACCTTGGTCATGGCTGGCTCGTACGTGCACTCGACGCGGCCGTACAGGCCGTAGTAGGCCGCCTGCAGCGCCATCTGCACAAACGCGTCGGGCGAGAAGCCCATGCCGGTGATCCACGGCTTGCCGTACGCGGCAAAGTCGAGGCATGCAAACTCGGTCTGGCAGATGCGGTCGGCCAGCCGCGACTCGGCAAAGCGCACGGCAATGCGCAGCTCCGGCAGCAGGTCCCAGACCAGCTTGTGCGGCGTCACCTGCACATCGCCGAAGCTGGCCGGGTCGCGGCGCGCCGGGTCCGGACTCGCCGACGCCCATAGCGACGGCGCCGGCTGGCCGTGCACCAGCGAGCGCGCAAACTGCAGGATCGTGTCGGCGTACACGTCGCTGGCAAAGCGCAGCACCGTGTGGCCGTCGACGCCCGTGTGCTCAAAGTTGATGCCGGCGCTGCCGTTCTTGCACACAATAATCTGCAGCTTGTCGTACCAGCGGTTGGTGCAGGTGCCGATCTGCACGCCCTGCTCGACCTCGCTCGTGCCGCACAGCATCGTCTGGCACAGCGCCGCCGCCGAAGCCGGCTCGCTGTAGTCCAGGCACACCACAAACAGCGCGCTGTCCACGATGCCCAGCCCGTCCGCGTTGGCCGACCCCGGCTCGCGCGTCAGCACGTCGCGCAGCCCCGACCACACCTTGCGGTTCTCCGTGCTCAGCACGCCCAGCGCGCCCTTGGCCGCGTCGCGGATCGGCGTGCGCGCCGCGTCGTCCACAATCGTCTGCAGGTTGACCGCCAGGTCGTGCTCCGTCATCAGCAGGTCCGACGCCGCGTCCAGCACGTCGAACCAGTAAAACTGCCCGTGGCACAGCACCACAACGTGCCGCGAGTCCGGGTCCTGCTCGATCTGGCAGCCGTGGTCCGTTGGCACGCGCGCCGTGCCAAACAGCCGCGAGTACTGGTGCATGTCCAGCGGTGTGCCACGCACCGTGTCTGGCGGCAGCTCCTCTCGTCGCACCGCACGCACAAACCGCAGCGCTGACGCCACCAGCGATGCCGCCCGCGTCACCTGGTTGTTGCGCGCCGGCGTCGGGTCGTCCTCGAGGAGGAAGAAAGGGTTGAGGTTGAGGACGACGGGGTCATCAAAGTTGAGATACGAGTCGTACCCTATGTCCGTATAAGCGGTCAGCCGTCTTCCACCTCATGCCCCCTTTTAGGGAGGGTACGCACAGAACTGCTCAATGTAGCTCGTACGCCCTGCGGCGTACTGCTTCAGCTTCTCCTGCAGTGCTGGGCCGTCATTCTTCAGAAACGACTCGGTGGCCTTTTGTGTCTCGGCATGCTCCCGTGCCGTCTGCAGCGGGTGCAGGGCTTCCAGGTATTTCTGGCACGTCTGGGCTAGGTCGGGAATCGGCAGTTTCGGTAGCTTGTCCTGGTGGGCAAACGTGATGCCACCGCGCCGGTTTGGCAGCTCGTGTACAGCCTCGTCCATTGAGCTGGGTCGAATGCGTGGCCGCGTGCTGCCGCTGCTGCTACTGCTGCTTCCGGGACGTCGTGGCGCAGCGGAAACGGGCGACAACGCGTCGACTTTGTCGTCAGGAAGGTTGGGGGGTGTGGGCATGCGGGCGGGTATCGCCATGACAGCTCTCCTTCTGTGTCGTGGACTGGCGGCAGTCCTATGCAGTGCTGCGTGATGCTATCATGCCGCTTGATAATGCCTCGTCAAATAATAGGGGGGGGAGGGTCAGGCCTAGGCAGCCGTGGTCGTTATAGACGGCATTTGAGTTTGACACATGTGGCAAGAGTACGGGGCATCTCCGGAGACATGGAGGCAAGTGACAGCGAGACTCGTCCGAGGCTCCACGCACAGCCGACTGTTGGTCGCATCCGCGTTGCCGCTGTCTCCTTGCTGCCCGTTGTCTTGCACTAGAAGACGGCGGCTCTTGTGTTTGTATGCTGGTTTGGTTGCCAATTCAGTGACAGCGCGGCGAACGCACAATCTCATGACCGGGAAGCCTGCGTGTTGTCATGCAGTTTTTTTTAGCCCTCTCGACGCTGACGGTCTTGTTGTCTAGGCCCGACAAGAGGCCGGTAGCGACACGACTGAGCGCCGCTGCAGTGCAACCCGGGGGAACGGCACGCCTTCTTTTAACCGTGACTGTGTCTGCTCTCCCGTGCCGCCTCGCCGGCCGTGGCGTGGTCGCGCCTCCTAGGGTCGAAGGAACCGGTCCAGACCCAGGCGCCAGCGGCTCGGACGAGAGGATGTGCATCCGACACACGCCCTACCCCGAAGAAACGCGGGCGATCGCTAGACGCCGTCGCAGGCAAGCAATGTAAGCGTGGGTGGTGCGGCTCCGACGCAGTGAGCCGAACTAGCTGCTACAACCGAACACTCGCCTAAGCGTAGCAAGCATGACCTCATCTTCCCCAAGTTTGCCAACGGGACTCCGCAGCCAAGCAGAGTCGGGCACGGGGCCCCGCGGGAATGAGATTTAATGATGAAGCTCATTCGATGGAATGGACGCGTCCTCTCACTGCTGCACGTGCCTTGGGGGACGACAGATCGTGTCATAGCCGACGTGTATTGGCAGAGGCAGGGTCAGAAGCTTGAAGAAGAAGGAAAAGGCCTGTGATCGTAGCGATATGTGCTGGGAGACAAAAGACTGGACATGCCTCTTCGGTCTTCAACCCAGTGACGCATTGTGGCGTTGCAGAGCCACCGCTGCGGTAAGTACTCGTACGCTCTTTACAAGGCAGGCGCTACCCGCGACCTGCCCCGCCTTCCAGCAACCGTCGCGTCAAGACGTCATCTTCAGAAATCCCTTCACGCGTCAACAAGCTCCTCGTACACGTTGTGCTGTGCATCAACCGACTCCTCTTCCCAACATGTCCCATCGCTGCCACGACGAGCACGCCGACAGTGGCGGCCACGACCACCACGACCACGGCGGCCACGACGGTCACGACCACTCCGACGACCGCACCCCCGCCCTCCAGCACTCGCTCTACCAGCACATCGACTTTTCCCAGGTCGTCGCCCTCAACGAGGAACAGCCCGGCTCCGGCCGCGCCATCCTCCAGAAGACCTGGGTCCAGCGCCTCGCCCCCGCCCCCGAGCTCGCCAGCGACGTCGACCCGCAGCTGCTCTTGCTCGTGCCGTTCACGGGCCAGGTCAAGCTGCACGCCCTGCTGCTGCGCACGTCGCCGTCGGCTGCCGCCCCCCGCACACTGCACGTTCTCGCCAACCGCGACGACATCGTCGACTTTGACGCCGCCGAGGCCGCCGTCGAGGCCGGCGCCGGCGCTGGCACGCCCTTCCAGACCTTTGAGCTCGCCCAGACGGCCGACGTTCAGGAACTGCCCGTGCAGCGCACCCGCTTCGGCCAGGTCCGGCGCCTCGCCCTCTTCTTCCCGGACAATTTTAGCGACGACGACGACGAGGCCACCCGCATCACGTATCTGGGCTTCCGCGGCGAGTGGATGCAGCTGGGCCGCGCCCCCGTCAACATCCTGTACGAAGCCGCCGCGAACCCGGCCGACCACGCGCTCAAGGGCACTGCACAGAACCAGACCGGACACAATCTTGGCCGATGAAGCGATCACTATTACGACGACACGCATGCACGATATCATATACGAAGAAGCACAGAAAAAAGCTCGCATAAAGCAATCGGATTGTCCCTGTTCTGACATGGCGACCGGTGGCAGTCTATGTGTATCTCTCACGACGTTCCTCCTGTTTTTTTTTCTTCTCCTTTTCTCTCCTTCTCCTTTGCCATGCGTATTGGTAACCAGACCATCAAAAAGCTCTCCGAAACCAACCCCTCTTGGACTCTTGAACCAAGAGGCGGCCCGGAGCACACAAAAATCACGAAAAATCAAATCCAACCAAAAACGAGTAGAGCCGCGTCCCCGGTATCCAACGGATAGAAAAGCAAATAAAAAGCACCTTGAAATAAAGCAGACGCCTGCGGGAAGAGCAAGGGGAAGAGTGGGGGAGGGGAGAAAACAACCACTCCATAGAACAGGACAGAAACAAGTGGCATCAGGGGGAGCCAAGCGTTCCTAGGAATAAAGGAAAACAGGGTGTGCAGGCAAAGGACAACAAAAACAAAATGAAAATGAAAATGAAAACGCTGTATAAAAAAAAAAGGTGTGAGTGAATGTTTTGGGGGGTATCCTTCGGTCGTATCCTCCACAGCAGCCCCCAAACATGAAATCAAATATCTTCGTTCCCGAGATAACCCTCCATTCTCGATCCTTGCGCTTCGAGCGCGGCAGCCGAAGTCGGACACCCCCAAACCTCCTATCAACCATATCAATTCCTTCCCAATACCAAACACGAAACAGTTACAGTAACAAAAAAACAAAAAATGCATTCGCGGGGATAAAGAAAACCAAAGCCAGAAGCACAACATGTACGATGAGAGGCGTCAAATGTAAACAGAAAAATGCAAAACATGAATGCAAGGTGGGTGAATGTGACAGACAATATAATATGTAGAGGACAAGGGCTTGTCAGGCGGTGATGCAAGGGAGAAAAAGACCAGTCGAGATTCGTAGTCGTAATCGCCTCCGGTAGCTGACAGGCCGGGAAATTAATGTGCTGGGTGAATAATCGTAACGTCATGAGGCAAGGAACTGGGCCACCAGAAAGGCGCTCAATCCTCTCCGTCGTCGTCCTTGCCCTTGTCGACTTTGGCCTTCTTCGTCGTGGCTGTGGAACTGGCTTCCGACTTGCGCTTTTTGCCAGCCCCTCCCGACGCATTTGTGGTCTGCCCTTCCGCTGTGGGTGCCGCTGCCGCATCCGTGGCCGACCTTGCGTCGGCGTTCTCTTTGTTCTCGCCGCCTGGGAGCTTGCCATTCTTCTCCATGTCAGCCACCTCGTCTGCGGTCAAAAAGCGGCCGCCAGGCCCACGCGGCCGCCGCATCGCGTGGTTGTGCCTCGACTCGTGAAGATAGGGTTTCCGGCCCTTCGATGTCAACCGCAGGGCCTCCTCTAGCTTCTGTCTTGCCACTCTCCGCTTCAGAATGCGATGGAACTGCTTTGCATTCACGTACAGCGGTGACTCTTCCACCGCCGTATTGGTAATATCGGGCGACTGCGGCGCATGCATCTGCTGTTGTGCGGGGAGCGAAGGGGGGGCAACACCCGCCCTTTGCCCTGCGGCATGGTTCAGCATAGCTTGGGTATTCGGCAAGCCAGGGCTGGTAACCTGGCTGAGGCGCCGGTCCTGCGCGTTCATGTTGTTCAATGGCGGAGAGCGAGGGTTCCGTGCATCTTTCTTAGCCATGCGCGGGGAGGTTGCCTGCGGCAGGGAGGCGTCTGGCGTCATGCCATAGGGATAAGTCGACCCAGAGGCAGCAGCGGTGGCAGCGATCGCAGCAGCCTGCACATAGTGCATGTTCTGCTGCGGTATTCCGTAAGGTTGTTGATACATGACGTGCTGCGACTGGCCAGGTGCCGAGATGTGGTCTTGCTTTGTGTGTGTTTGCGGGTGTTTTGTATCGTCCGTTGAACAACAGATTGAGTCTGCTTTTCAAGATTGGTGTGGGGGTGAGAGGAGAACTGGTTAACAGAGCTGGTCGCGAGGGCAACCAATGCTTTTATCGATGTCGGTTTTCTTGGGGGACAGCTGTTGGTTGGGCTCGTCGTGTTGCGGGCGCAGACCGGTGCCTTGGGACTGACTTCGTGAGGCGTTGCGCAGCGAGGTAGGATGAGACACACCCTTATCTAATGGGGGGTGGGCGTGGTTGATGTGCTGGCAGAGGGCGTTGGAGAACAAGCGTGTCGTGCAATTGGCTGTACACGACCCGGGAATCGGATCGCCGCACGCAGGGAGTGGTCTGTGGGCAGAGGAAGGAGCTGAGTGTGCGATGGAAGAACTCGCACAGAAGGCGTACAATCGACTGTCGCGCAGCTGTCGTTGCTCGTGGGCAGGAAGAAGAAGAGCGTGCACAGACGACGCGATCCGTCGCAGAACTGGGGAAAACAATGAGATGTGCGTTGCGCTTCAGTGGACTCAAAAGAAGAGGACTGCCAGCCAATAGTTAGGTCGTGCTGAGGTATTTAAGGTGGAAAAGGATGGGGAGGGGGGGGCTGGGTGGACAAGGAAAAGAGAAAAAAAAAAAGGAAAGAAAAAATAAAATAGGATAAAAAAGGAGTGGGTCAAAGTTCGCGCCCGGGGCTGGACTGTTGATGCGCTGGCATGCATGACGGAATATGCACCCCCCTCGCGCCGACCAGCAAAGCAGCGCTTTTGCCAGCGCCCGGCTTTGGGGTAATAGTGGCGCATGTCCAAAAGAAAGCACAGCGGTGGGCGAAACAGCACACAATGGCAAGGGGAAGGATAGAGAAGGCGTGGAGTGAACAGGCATTGCCATAAGAAAAAGGAAAATAAAGGAAACCTAAGGGAAAAACGGTGTGAAGTGTACGGGCAGGGATGGCCGAGGATGGGCAAGCAGGGACGGCACAGTGGCGGCACAAAGGCGGCACATGGGCAGGGTAGAGGCGGCAAAACTGCACGACGGCCCAAGTTTGGCCCCAAGAACGGGCTGTGTTGTGTTGGGCTGGAAGGGTGTCGCGGAGCAGGCTTGCGAGCGGGGTCGCATCCCTGAAAAAGGCGGTGGGCAGGGAAGACAGAGAACAAAGAAAAAAGAAAGAAGAAAGAAGGAAAAAAAGACACGTACATGCAGCGAAAGATAGATCGCGAGCGCCGACAACTGGGATGCAGGCGAGGATGACTGTCTTTGAGCGTGTTAGAAAAACAGACAGGGTAGCAAAGACGCGTCTGAGAGGGGACAGCTCATATACACGAAAAACAGAGACAAAATAATACAGCAACAGGGGGGTGGGGAATCGCTGATGAACCGCTGGAGAGCCGCTGGAGAGCCGCTAGAAGCGCTGAACATAAGCAAACCTGCCAGGCAGGCCCCGTCACAGTCACGGCGCGTGGACTTACAAGAGATTCGCGGGTTCGGTCCTGCTGGCTTGCTTGGCCAATCGAAACGTCGAGCGTGCAGCGCAGAGGACAGAGACGAGCAGTGCCGGTCCGGGAAAGACGAGGGGGAGAAAAAAAAAAAGCTTCGTCCGCAGACTGCGATAATCACGGGGTTAGCAATGGCAGCCAATGGTGGGCGCAAAGACGGTGCTCGCGACGATGATAGGTTTCCGAGGAAGCGTCCGTGTGCTGGGGCAAAGCTCAAGAAGATTGGCAAAGAAGCCGCCTTTGTCTAGGTGGTTTTTGTGGTGTCTGCCTGGCAGGGCCGCGTGCTGATTGGGGGGGGGGGGGGGGGAGTGGGTTTTTCCGTCCGGGACCCGGTGTAAGATGGGCCAGCCGTACTCCGAACGTAAGATACGCGGTGGGGAGGGGAATGGCTTGGCAGAAGAGAGCGCGGTGTGCAAGAGCTGTGCAATTGTGTTTTTTTCGTCTTGTTTCTTGTGCAAACAACGCAGCTGTGCAGGGGAGAAAAGTTGAGAGCAGGGGGGAGACGCCGAACGAGATGGGGAAGAGGGAAGGAAGAAAGGGGGGGGGGTTGTGCTAATATACGGAGACTACCTCCGCTGTCGGGTACCTATTTGGCCCTCGAAAAGCGCGTGCGAGCGGGAGGGGGGGAGAAGGGAGAGAAACGCACCGTTTTGTACCCAGCAATAAGAAATAAGTAGGGGCGCACAAAAGTTGGGAAGGAACCGTTGTGCTCCGTAGGATGGACTCGTCCTGCGCACCGTTGCTATGCGTGTGCGTTGCTGCTAACGGTTTTTGGCGGTGTGCCGAGTCGGAGGCAGAAGGCGCGGAGGAGGCTGAAATAGAATTAAGGAAGGGGGGGTGGACAACGAATGCAATGCAAGGATTCAAAGAGAAAATAAATGAACCACAAATGGCTTGTGATAGGAGACGGCAAGACGGGTTGCACCAAGGCAGCAAAAGCGCAGGACCGATGCGTTGTGACGTGCTTGGTGGCGGCGGCGCAGACAAAAAGTGGCGGATGCGGGTGGCGGTGGGTGAGTGTGTGCTGTTGCGGCTGGGGGGGAGAGGGGTCGAGCTGGTTGCGCTTTCCTTGGTTCTTTTCGCCGTTCTCTGTCTTGTATCTTGGCTTTCCGTGTCGTAGCTCTGTCTCTGTCAGTTCGAACGTTGGATAACGAGCCGAACCGACGACCGTTTGCTTGCGACGGGCACCTGATTGGTAGCTGAAGGGGGGGGGCGAACAACGGTTTGTGATTTGACAGGGCGCCCTTTTTTTTTCTTTCTTATTTGTCAACTTTTTTCCTGTTTCTGGGGTTTGTGAGGCCAGGTCTCGTCGACTCCTCCGTTATCTCGTCTGTGAGTGGACCGCGTCGGGCAAGACAAGGCGAGAGAAAGCAGATTGATTGGTGCTGAGGGGAAGAGGAACAAATGAGAAAGAGTGGTGAGAGGAGAAAGGGGCGACAACGCGAGACACCAGGAATGAAATATGATTTGAGGAAAAGACCGGGAGGGGAGGCTTATGACTGGCTGAATCAGCGCCCGAAACCGAAACAGTGGGTAATTGTGGACCAATGAGATCCAGAAAATCTCCTGTTTTTACAAGGGTTATGTAAGATTTCGCATTCCTGTCCGGAACACACCGCTCGTTCTCAGCCCCGGAGCACACGGTGTGAACGTGCGTACGTGAGCTCGTAATATGAGACTCCTTTTCTCATGATGGCGTGGCGACAGCGGAATGTGATGCACGGACGGTCTCCTATTGTCGCCATCGCCGATGAACGGGCCGTGCTAGCCTAGCGGTCGGTTATCGTCCATTTCGTGATGTCAGGCTTCCATCCGCTTCAGTTCGTTCGATTTTATCCAGTCCTGCTTGTCTTGTTTGTATCGGTTCCTATTTTTAGAGGTATTTGCAGCTCCGTAATACATAGAAGCTGGCTGCCTTTTGAAAGCGTCCCCGAACGCTATCGCTGCGCCTCTGCCGCAGCTACAGGAGCAAATAGCGGTGAGCCAAACACGATTGTAGGGCTATCAGCCGGTGTGCTCCGCGAGCGAGTCCAAGGTCTACGGAGTATATGGTCTAGATAGATAGAAGAAGAAAGAGGCCTTTGTAGTGCGTTGGCTGGCGAGGACGCTAGAATGCACACCGCCACGCGTACGATACTTGCGCCTCCGAGGACAGGGGTTTGAGATGCGGCTCTTCCGGTGATGCCAGTGTGCAATGGGAGCCCTCTGCCATGACGTGTCTGTATGTGGCTGAATTTGCCATGATCCCACCTCGTCTTGGATAGCACCTTGGGTCGCCTTCGGTTGGGCTCGCATTTGCAAATCGGGCAGTCGGAGGTAAGGCGTGATGGCACACAAGAAAGGATTCCAAGAATTACCGGAGAGACAAGAAGAACAGGTTTCTGCAACTTGCAGGCGGGTCTGTCGTTGCTTTTCCTTTTCTGTGCTTCGCGAGGTCAGTCCCATATGAGACAAGATTTCAGTTTATCTCACTACGTCGAGGAAAAATGCACCGCAGCATACCCGACGTAGAAAAGGACGCCCGGTGTGAGAGAATAAGAACATGACAAATATGCAGGCAAAAATAGCATTGGAGCAACATTCGCGAGGCGGTGGGATGATGAAATTGTCTGATATGTTCGTTTTTTTTGTGGTAAAGGTACTGCAAGGGCTCTATGCGAAGTTATTGTAGAAGCACGACTTTTTCAGCCTGGATATTTTCGTTTGGACGTGCCTCATCCAATTTTTCTGCGAGTTTTTTTATCCCGTTGTAGTTGTAGGTTTAACAGCGCAGCTGTGCTTTCCTGGCGGTAGTTAAACTGGCTGGCAATGTAAAAAATGTACGGCACTACAAACTACATCGACAGCTTCCTACTTGGATCTTCCTGCGCAAACCAAAACAAACAAAACAGTGTATTCTTTGCTTGCGTGTAGTGGACGGGTTATTTTTTTTTCTTTGATTTTCCTTGCTCGGTTGTGTATTTTTTATCCGGCGTTATTCAGTGGCAGTTGTTGTTTAAAGTGATGCTCTCCGTATCTCCACAAAGGATAAAGAAAAGAAATCTGTCATGAGATTTGTTATTCGTAAGTAATGCAAAGAAAATCAAAGAAGCTGATTATCTAATATATGCACCGCAGGTCTTTTTATTTGAAGAAATTCCGCCCCAAAAACCGTAGTATTCATTATAGTAGATAGGAGCTTTTCCATTCCTTTTTTTTGGGAACTTTGTCTGTGCGACTTTGGTAGTTTCGATCATCAATCAACACGATATAAAGCTTGAAAACCTCATCGACGTCTATCTAGAGAAAGGTAGATACGGAGTATGCATACGCATTTATGCACAACCGGACCTTTCATAAACCAAAACGCAGTGGAAACTTCTCTTTGCTTCTATTTTCCTTCTCATCTCATTTTAACAGCACGGGTCCGGTCACCTGGAACAACAGGGACAGAACACGACTGGGGTGTCGTGTACGGCGCTTAAAGCGCAGCGTCGCGCACCCACCGCCCCCCTGTCTGGCGCGTGTGATTGGTCCGCGCGAGGTGTGCCGCGTCGTGCAGAAAGCGCAGGAAGGCAAAGGGAGGATCTCAGGGACAGCCGCTGATTGGCTCCTGGCGGGCATTGTGACGAGAGGGGCGAACCTAAGCGCCCGACTACATGCGTACACATGCAACGACGCTCCTTTCGCCAGAGCTAATCGCAGCAAAGGGAGAGTCGGTCGCGGTCGTCGTACTCGGTACATGCAGGCAAGAAACCGTCCCCTGAAGCGGCAGCGCGTTCCAGGGTCTTCCAGGTAGGCTCTCCAGGCGCATGGCTGGGCAACAAAAGAGACTCTGCTATTGTCGTGCAACAAGTGCTTCGTGGCTACCCAAAAAAGGCAAGCAAAACAGAAACAGGATCATCCGCCCATCGGGTATGAATATGACGAACAAGACATGAAAAAAATAAAAATAAAAATAAAAACGCCTCCCTCCCTCCCTCCTGTGTGCTGTGTGTGAAAAAGTCCAACTCCTTTCTCATTTGCTTCGTTTGCCAAGTTGCGCCAAGATCGCCAGGCAGTAGATGTATAATAAAAAGAGAAATAAAGAACAAAGCGTTTGATTAAGATCCTCGTGCCATCTCGTTCTTTTGGAAAGGTGCATTTGATGGTTTTTTTTTGTGGCCCCCCCCCCATTAGCAGGCGGCTTCGTCGCATTCGATTTTGCGCTTCTTGCCCTTGGGCGCTGGGTGCATCCGTGGAGTGTAGGTGACGGTGCGCGTGACAACCTCGCGGATGTGGCGGATGTTGCTAGCCTTTTGTGCGGCGGCGGCGGTCGTAGACGGTGTTGAGGACGACCCTTTTGCAATGGTCAGGGATGTGGAAGCAGAGGCAGAGGCTGACACAGACGCGGAGGTGGTCGCCGGGTTTGTTGCAGCGGTTGCTGCCGCGGACTTGTTGCACTTGTTGCACGGAGGCGAAGACGATATGGTTGTGCCACTGCCTGATGACTTTGGCGGCTGCTTTTGCAACTTCTGTGCTGCCGCCGCCGACGGCGTCCTGAACTCGGCGTATCGCGCCTTCAACGCCGCCTCCCAGTCAAAGGCCGAGACCATAGTCGTCGACTTGGCGCTGAACGGCGTCCGGATCGGGGAGTTGACCTGGCTGGCGGCGGCGGTGGCAGCCGCTGCGCCGGATACGGCCGGCGAGACGGAGATCTTCAGGCTGGGAAACGTCGTGTTGCCAAAGGCGGGCGCCGACATGGGGTAAGCGCTGTTGCTGCTGCCGCCAAGCGGACCGACTGAGAGCGCGGTGTCGATCCGTGCAATCTTGGGCGACTTGCGCGAGCGTGTGGTCTCTGCAGCATCCCTGTTCTGTTCGCAGTCGCAGGAGCAGTCGTCTGATGCGGTGCTGGACATGGACCGCGCCGTTGACGGTGCGCTGTCGGTTGCCGCATCTTTGTCTTCGCCGGACTCGTTGCTCGATGAGACATCGTCGTCTGAGCTAATCGACCCTACTGTTGCTTCTGCTGCTTCTGCTGCTTCTTCTGCCGCTGCGGCTGCGGCTGCGGCTGCCGCTGCAGTGGCCACAGCAGCCGCAGCTGCCCGTTGCTGTGCGCGGGCCGAGGAGGCGCCCCGGAGCGGCCCTGATAGGGATGCCTTGTGTGGCATCTTGGGCCGGGGCGAGACTGCACCGGCGCTGGTGCCGGTAGCGGCAGCGCTGGTTGGAGGCGCAGGGTTGGGGTTTGACGGACTTGGCGCGATGGGACTGTGTAGGCGGAGGAAGTCCATGTATGCAAGGGGAGGCGAGATGGGCGTCTTCAGCAGACCCTCTTCGGCCTTGATCGCGACCAAGGGCGACCGGCAGGCGGAGGTGAGCCCGGCCGAAGGCAGCCCGGCGGACGGAAGACCGGCGGATGCCAGACCAGCTGACATCAGAGGCTCCCGCCATAGGGCAGACTGCGGCGTGCGTACAGAGGCGGCCGACTTGAGCGCTTCGGCGGGGAAATTGGCTGTGACCGGAGTCGACAGCGCGAGGGTGGGCTTGCGAGAAGTCATGGCGAAAGTTTTAAAAAAAGAATGAGGAAAAGGAAAGAAAGAAAGAAAGAAAGAAAGAAAGAAAGAAAAATAAACGTGTAAAAGACAAGCGGACTCGGCCTGGAGACTGGTAGGATGAATAGCCTAGTCGAGGCAAAGAGAGCACGGGCGCGGGAGAAACAGAGAAAGAGCGTGTGTTAATGAAAGAGAGAAAGACAGATCGGCAGGCTGGGGGCACAGGGCAAACATATAGAATCATGGGAGCATGGGGACTAGAAAAAGAGAGGGAGGGGGAGTGAAAGCGAGAGAACAAAAGAACCAAACAAAGAAGCGGCCAGGCCATTTTAAGGGGTGGAGCATGGGTGGGCGGCAAGAGGAGGGCGTCTCTTCTGTGTGTCGCCTCCAGCGAGGGACCCGTAAAGGCCTCTCCCATCCCTGCCGGGGCTGCTGCGTACGGAGTACGGGTGACGAGCGCGCCCAGGAGCGCGCCCAGGAGCGTGCCCAGGAGCGCGCGTGTTGCCAAAGTACTCCGTACATGCGTCGTCGCAACGTATCTTGCACGGCTGCCACCCCTATCCCGGCACCGGGTGGGTTGGCCGGTGTGCTACGGTGCCGTGCTGCTTCGTGCAGGGCCGCGGGCCAGAGCAGCCAGCCCGCCCACGCGTGCGCTTGGACCTGACCTCACTGTCGTGTTCCGTGTCGGCGGCCGGCGGTGCGTCTTCTCTTTGGCTGGCTGCTGCCCGTTCCTTTGGCGCCGCTCTGTGCGCGTGGCATGTGGCAGGCGCTGTGCACACAAATCGAATAGGCCAGCCAACAGGGGGGGGGGGGGGGAGGGGGGCGCTGTGGTGTGCAGAATCGACGTGCAACCCGCTGCTGGCGCTGAAAGCAGAGGGGGGAGGAAGGGCCGTAACTGGGCAGAATGGTTGGCCTGGACGGCGAGAGCTCCCCCAAATGCCTGCCATGTGGCCAGGCGGCGGGAGGGTGTCTGAGAACGATGGCGGCAAGCAACGAATGAGGGCCATTGGCCCGCCAGCTGGCGCTGCATCCCTGCGACTGGGGTCTTAGCGTCGAGACACCGCCGGAACGGCGCCTGCAGCTAGCCAATGAGAGCACCAGGTGGAGACGCACGGGGTCAAGTATACTTTGTCCCGTACTCATCACACCTGGGGGGCGGGGGGGGGCAATCGGTGGAAGACGCCAGAGCGCGACAAAGCTGGCGAACGTCCTGGAAAGCGCCCATAACTCTGTATCGCGCACTGGATGACAGGCCTGTGGCAGAGGCGCTAACAGCACTGACGGCGCGGGGCAAGACAGCGGCCCGAACAGCGCTAACACGGCCTTCAAGCTTGACAAGTTCGACGAGCCCGCCAGGGCGGTATACAACTATCGTGTCGCGAACTCCGTTTTGCGACCCGGAGACCCTCCAAAACACATATCGCGGCTGTTTGAAAGATGTGCTCGTACGGCCGCGGTCTGCAGGTCGTCGCGTTGCAGCGTTGCAGCGTGGGTAGTTTGTTTGTTTGTTTGTTTGTTTGTTGACGTTGATGAATGACTCGACGACCCGCCCCAAGCACGTGTGGTCGTCGTTCTTATAGGCTGTTGCCGCTGGTTGGCGGCACCATGGACGAGGCCGCCCCCAACACGGCCGCCGACCTGACCGTCTGTTTGTTTTGATTCCCGATACGCCGGGTATGCATGCGTCTCGCGTCGGCGACGGCCAATCAACTGGTCACAAGAACGATGCAACCGAACGTCCACAAAAGCAGACGGAATAGGGGGCCCGGCTAATGCCTGACCCATCTACCTGGCAGCCCAGATCCCAGACGCAGTTCTCGTCTCGTCACCAGATGGCGCGCGACCCCTGATAGGACGGTCTTGGTCCTATACAGGAAACATTCCAGCCGCCACGTTGCTTCATGAGACTGTTTCAGTCTAGCGGCCTTCACAAGGGTGAAAAAGGGTTGGCAGGATGAGGGGACTTGCGCTTATTCGCGTAGGGAAGCGCGTCTGTTGGGCTGCATCGGGGCGACTTTACCCTTCCAGGGCACCCCCGTGTTGTCCGGGTGTCTGTCACTCTGTTTGTTGGTCCTCTCCGACCCCGGATACGACCCGGACCTCTCTGGCGACCGCGTGGCACACCGCAACCCGCACACCCGCGCCAGCCAGGACGTGTATCCACATCCGCTGCGTGTCGCTTAGCCGGTCACTGGCGCTTTTGACTTCCGCAAACAGCACCTCTGGAGAGGGCTCCATCCGCCAGAGCAGCAGGTCCGGCAGGCCGCCGCCCCGCTGGCGGTACTCCTGCGCAAGCACCTTGCACACAACGGCAAGCGCGTCTCCCCGAAAGCACTGTGCCAGCTCGGCCAAATCCTCGAGCTCGAAATTCCACTGCAGGCCCACAATGCATGGCCGTCGTTGCGCGTGTGCCGCATGCACCTCGCGCACAATGCGTGCGGCCTCGCCGTTGGCAATCGCCACCAGTCTCTGGTTGATCTCGGACGCACGCGCCGCGTAGAAGGCGTCGGTCCCCAGATCGAGCGGATACGACTGGTAGGCGGTCTGGAACACGTTCGGAACCGGGAGGAAGAGAATGTCGCAGAAAAGGTAGGCAAACAGCGTGCGGACAACCCCCCCTTCCGAGTGGTAGCCCATCCAGCCGTGCTGCCGGTAGTCGGCCAGGCACATCTCCTCGACCGAGCAGGCCACGTCATCCACCAGCCAGGTCGTCTTTGTCCCAATGTCCTGTTGGCCACGGTCTTTCTTCGTCTGCACCCCCTCCACAAAATGCTCTTCTGGTGCGCGTAACCGCAGATGGCCGAAGTCGTGCTGGAGGCGCCGAGGAATCCGAAGCTGTTTCTCCAATCTGGTCACCCGTTTCTGCAAGTCGTAATGGAAGATCAGGTGGCAGTCGCGGTCTTGCAGCGCCTCCTCGCACGTGGCCAGCGCTGCTCGCTGCCAGCGTTTCTTCTCTGCCTCGGTAGCGCTGCACTCTCCGCTGGGACCCGCGGCTGCCACCGCCTTGGCCATATAGCGCTCCTCAATGAGCGCTTTGCGCTGGTACCAGGTGCCACGGCGCGGCGTACCGAATACCCGCTGGTCCAGCAGCTCGCATAGAAGAGCATGCTCCTGCAGATACCGGCCCAGCCGCCCGAGTACGTGTGCAGCATAATGCGCAATCCTGGTGTACACATGCGCCGCCTGGAAGCGCCGAAGATATGCGTCGTCTTCAGTGTCAAGCAGCTGTATGTGGCGTTGCTGCTCTTCCCCTATCAACTTTCTCCAGCGGCCGGCGATGCTGTCAAACAGGCCAAGGATTTCCCGGAAACCATCATTACCCACTGGACCGTCGCCAGCCATGATCCGGTCGACCTTGTACTGTAGTCGCAGGGCCACTTCAAAATCAAGAAGATGCTGGCGGGACGGAAATATGTTCGCCATCCTGGAGACAACGTATTCAGGAAAGTTTCGGTTGGAAGTCATGGCGAGAATCAGTATTTTGAGAGACTGCTCCGTCCACTCGGGTGTTCTGTAGAAAACCATGTGCACCCGCTCAAACAGCTTGAACACGGGCCGTGAAACACGAATACAAGGGCCAGCGACAGCCACCGCTTCTGCAAACAGTTGATCTTCGCGCTCGAGACGTAGATGGCCTGGCCCCGCCGAGCTGGCACCTGCCTCGGAGTCTGGGCTGGGGTTCCGCAGTCTCGCAAATGGAAGGGTCGTCTGTCGAGTGCTCGACTCTACCAGCGCTGCGCGTAAGCCTTCCTTGTTTTTGCCACTGACTCTCCTGCCTTTGGCTAATAGTTTCAACTCGTCCAGAGACAGCAGGGACAGGGCATCCTGGACGGACGCGGGCACACTGTCAAATGCCTCGATAAAGGAATAGGACGAGCCCAGAGCCCATCCTTGAAGCAACTGCACTGATGCGTCAACAGAATCATCGGGTACTTTAGGTAGCCCTCTTGAATGCTTCAGGACATCCACAGCTGCAGAGAGGTCCGAGATGTCTGAGTAGTATCCGAGACGCTGCGTTCGGTGCCAGGCAGACTCCTTTCGAAGAAAGAGCCGAACATATCTTTCCCATGAATGTTAGGACATGCTGAGCGAGCAGTCTTGGTAACTCCGCAAACTCACAAATACTGCGCTTCGTAGTCTAGGCCTTTCCACGCTGCAAAAACAGCCTTTTCATTTTCGCTAAACAGATGCTCCTCGAGTGCGAGAACCGTTTCGAGCACAATGTCGAATGCATCAACATAGACAGAGCGGTGCATACCCTGAAAACAGCCTTGGACCTTGTCAGGTATTTCTAGCGTTTCTTCATCCGCCAGGTCGCCTATCCCGAAAAGCTCGCCGGGAGTATCGCCTTCCAGAGGCCAGGTCGCCGTACTGGCACAGTCGACGAGCAGACAACCGTCGCTATTGCTGATATCATCGTCATCTGCATAAGTGAAAGCCGAGTCGTGGGACTCGTGAGATGTGAGAGCAATAGGAGCTTTCCTTTTGTCCAATGTTTTCTTCGGATTGTCTTCTCTGTCTTCAGATTTTTGTGTGCGTGCGCGCTTAGCAGGGCGTTCTCCCATCAGGTTCGAGTTTCGCACTGAAGGGCCAGATAGCCTGCAAACAAACTTGTCCATGATCCGCCATTGCTGTCCGGGTAAAGCAACACGACAGGATGTAAAAAACATGAAAGAGAAGCCGGAAAATCGTTTCCCGCGACGACGCCCCACAAATTCGCGCCCCGCGCCAAACACGTAGTCACATGATGACCAGAACTCATTTGCGCTTTTAGTTCGCGCATACGTAGAAAGCTGTCCGAATTCCGACTCTGACGACCCTCTGGACATAAAGGACCAAATGGCCGACCAACAGACCCTACTCGAGCCTGTACCGCCGCAGGAGATGCCGGCCAGCATTGGGACCCCTGCTGGGCCGGTTGCCGGCGCGAACACCGAGCCGGTGGGCTCCCGCGACGTCGCCATGGACGGGATGGGGGATGCTCCTGTGAGCTGCACCGCTACATTTTGCTGGCCAAGTCTGGGCTGTTTGTTTTGAATACTGACATTGTTGATCTTTCGCCCAAGCAGTCACCTGTGCCCGCACTCGCGCCCCCGCAACCAAACACCGGCGCTGTCGGCCGGACCGGCACGCCCGTCCGCCATACGGCGGCCAACAGCGAACGGCTGGAAAGCAGCAGTCGCGCAGCATCTGCGCACCCAGAGTCCACCTTCGCGGTCCCGAGCGAGGCGCCTGCTAATGGCGCGCCCGTGCGGCAGTACATCAATTCCAAGGTGACGGGCCCGTTACTAGACGGCATGAAGTTGATTGCGAAGGAGCAGTACGTTCAGGATTCCAGTCGAAAGCAATGCTTTGCTTCTTTCTTCGCTGTTTCTAACGGGTGTATTACAGACCACGAGACCCGCTGCGCATGCTGGGGGAGTATCTGCTGCAAAGGTCAAGGGAATTGGAGGGGACGAACTAAAAGACGAGATATGGATTTTTTTTTTGCGTATACAACAACACCGTTTCGATACCTAAAAAGCAGAGCATTCAGCCAGTGGCAAGCAGATGGGAATCGATGTTTATCTTGTTTCTGTTTTATAGGCTCCTGGACCCGCGTAGCGACTCTTGCGACTTGAGCGGTTGAGGGTGTGGATTTGGCATAAAAAGACACAAGCGCTTCACGCATTGCTATCCTTCGGCTGCTGGCTTCGAAATGCATGAAATTCTCCCGCATCCTATGTGAACGCCGAGTATGTACACCGCCGGAGACCACTCCAGGCTGGCGACAGTTTTTTCCCTTCCTTCCCAAACGACAATCCACACGCTACCCAGGCTTCGACACCATGCTTCGTCTTGAGGCAATCTTTCATGCTGTTTACGAAACGATGGTGTTGGCCGTGCCGCTCTCGTATCTCCAGGTCGGCGGCAGAACACCGACGGTCTTGTAGTAACGGGCCAGACGGTGGATACGCGACTCAATCAGAATCAGGCGGAACTTGGAGTCCTTGTCCTTCCGGTTGCGCTCAAGGTGCTTGCGGACGGCAACAGCCTGTTCGTTTGTTAGAAGGAGAACAACACCAAAATACCCGCATACAGCGTAGAAACTTGCCTTCTTGATGAGCATGTACAGGTCCTCCGGGATATCGGGGGCCAGGCCTGTAAAGCACAATCACTCTGTCAGTCTATGACCAGCCAGAGGCATAACACAAGCATGTCGTTCCAGACATGCAAGGCAAAGAGGGGTAAAAATGTGATCCCGAACGGCGGTAGTCCGGAGGGGAAATGAGCCCAGTCGGTATCTCCCCCCCGGACCAATTGTCGTTCGTTTCCACGTTGGTGGTTCAGTCCATACCGCTTGACTTCAGGATGCGGAGAATCTTGTTGCCTGGAGGGAAAAATAGGGTTAGCAAAGCGAGCCAAACCAAACGCATGGCATTTTCATTTTCCCATAGCGTTCTCCACGACATACCCGTCACGATCCGGACCTGGGAGATTCCGTGCGAATCTCTCAGGATCACACCAATCTGCGAGGGCGTGGCACCCTTCTTGGCCAGCTTGCAGATCTGGTCGACAACCTGGTCGGGGCTGGTCTTCAGCCACGACGGCGCGTTGCGCGAGTAAGGGATGGCGGAGGCAGAAATGCCCTTTCCGTTGCTGTGAAGGCGACCCATGATTGCGAGGTGAAGGGGGAGGGGTTGTGTGGTGGTGGTGAGTTGATGGTGGTAGTCGGGCAAGAGGTTGGAAAGAGTCGACGATGTTCTTTTTTTCTTCTGCGGTTGTCGAGCGCTGAGCTAGGGAAAAAAATTACGAGCGCACAAACCCACAATTAGGGTCATTATCTGATTGGCCTAAACAACAATGGACCCATCAGATGACTAATCTTGCCGATTTGCAAATGAGCTCCCCTGCAAAAGAAAATTTCCCTTCTTCTCCTGTGATTCTTTCCAACTCAAATGAAAACAAAACACACACGCTGTCTTGGGCAGCCGATTTGATGCTGTAAGTAGCAATGTTTTAATTTTTTTTGTCGAACAGCAGCACCAAGTGATGATCACGACCATTCAACTATTTTCTGGTACCTCTTATGTTAGAGTTCTTCGGAACTCCATGAATTCAACGGACTTCTGATTGATGCTGCTTCCTTCGCTCGAGTCTCGCCCACTACCAAAAAAAAAACATGTTGTGGGGTAGCTTTGCTAACTCTTCGAAGGACACAGGAACCGTTTTCTCATCCGCATTTGTAGGCTGAGCGAGGCTTGGTGATGACGCGGTTTGCTTGCATTATTCCGCCCGACATTCCGCCCAGCTCCTACAACAACCATACGCAGTGAAGAGACTGGACGCTACCAAAACCAGTCCTTTGGGTTTTTCGGGCGAGCTCGACTCGAGGTAGGTGATTCCAACAGGGATGTCTGTACTAGTAAAAACACGCCAATCCGGCCGAGAGAGGTAGACTTCGAATTATATCGAGCGGTTGTCGCAAAATGGAGAAGACAGAACTTAGTTATTCCGATCCCTAGATAACCTTCGCAATGAATGAAACACAAAAAAAAGTACAAAAATCGAGCTGCCGATCGTGCCAGTCCTCCTTTTCCTTCACCAAGCTTCCACGTCGTAGTTCTCCTATGGCGGTTGGTCAGAACGGAGCAGAAAGAAAAAGGGTATGCGTGCCGTCGTGTGATACTACTTACCTCGGGAAAATACGTTGCAACCACTGTCTTGTCGGCAAACCGCCGGCCCGTCAACGCTTTCAGCGCCTTGCTGGCCACGTCGGTTGAGTTAAACTTGACATAAATCTTGCCAACACCGGGCGACTGCTGACGACCGCCGACAGTCGGCCGGGGGACCTTCAGCCCTTCAACCTTGCCGAACTTGGCGCATTCGTCATGAACATCGTCGCAGATGTCTAGGGGGTTAGCTGCCGTGTTGAGAGAGAGGCAAGTGCATGGCAACCAAAACCTACCTTCGTAATCGTCGTTATCGATCAAGTCGTCTGCGGTGACCATATTCAGCAGCTGGATCACCCGGCTGGCATCTGTGGCACCTTCTGCCACTGTGCCGGCCAGCAATGCTACCGTTCTGACACCCATTTCCAGGCCGGACACTTGGGTGACACCGACGCTTGCCTTGGCCACCTTGAGCTTCCGGTCCCCAAGATCCATTCCATTTAGGCCTTGGATGGCAATCTCAGTGGAGGCTGGTTCGGCGTATTCGCAGAAAGCAATACCCTGGGCACAAGTCAGCAGGCGGAACCTTGAATGTATGACTGTAAAGCAAGGGGTACGTACCCGAGACTCTTCCGTGGTCCGGTCCTTCACCAGAACAAACGCACGCAGCTCGCCGAATGCCACAAGAAGCTCCGTGACCTGGTCGTCCGTGAGATATGGCGGGATGTTTGTGATCGCGATCTTGTTCGGAGTGTCCACAACAACCTGCGAGACGACACCGGATTGGTAACCGCTGTTGTCCACATTTGCCGGCACAATGTAGTCCTTCGGCCGGTGGATAGAGAGGCCATGGCCGCTCCCGGCGCCGTTGGTAGCACCGTTGGTGGCGTCGTCAGCTTCCATAGAAATTCCGTCCAGCGCGAGGGCCACGGTGGCATCTGACGCCTCCCGGAACTCCAGAGCGGCTGACTTGTTGTCGGTCGACAGCTGTGCGTGCACGCACGGGTCCGTGCCTTCGATGACGTTGAGGCCGTTGAGCTGCAGGTTGAAAAACGCGACCAGGTCCTCTTCTGACGAGACGGACGCCGGCAGGTTGGACACCAGCAGACGCTTGGCCTCCCGCGAGTTGGTCGGCTTCAGGACCGAGACCGTCGACGGCTGCAGCGGCGGCGGCTGCGCAGCGATAAACGCTTGCAGCTTGTTGATGTCCATCGGCTGCTGCCGCGGCTGGCCGGGCAGGGGGAACATGCCGGACATCTTTGCTTGCTCGGCCGTGATGTTTTCGTAGCCGGGCGGCTTGATGTCCCACTGGGTCAGGCGCCGCTTGCGCTCGAGAACCGACACAACACCCGTGAGGTCTGGCGTCGGCTCGCGTTTCCTGCGGGAGGATGGCGATCCACTGCGTCTCCGATCACGGCCGCCATCCCTATCGCGGTCGCGGTCGCGGTCGCGGTCGCCCCGTCGCCCACCGCGATGATGGTCGCGGCGATCGTCGTCGTCGTCGCGTCCCCGGCGCCGGTCCCGATCGCGGTCATGGTCACGGTCGCGGTCGCCTCTCCGGTCGCGGTCGCGGTCGCGATCGCGATCCGCACCCCAGTCGCGTCTGTCCCGCCCCGACGAATAGCGGTCCTCACGCTCCCGGTCTCTGTGGTTGCGCGACATCGAGTAGCTGTCCGCATCAGCCGCACTGCCGCCGCTGGGAGCCCCGTCGCGTCGGGAGCCCCTGCCCCCTCGGTAGTCGGGAGACCGCGAGCGCCGCCGATTGCGGTCACCACGGTCACCGCGGTCGCGTCGTTCGTCCCGGTCGCTTCGGTCGCCCCGTTCGCCGCGATCGCTACGATCGCCTCTCGAGCTGCCGTGCCGTGCTCCGTCGCCTGTTATTTGGTTAGTCAACGGACGGACGGCCTATTTATAGGCAATACAACCATCAAGTATCGTACCTCGAGAGAACCCGTCGCCGTCCATCTTGGCTTGTGATGACGGTGACGTGTAGTGTATGGGAGTTGCTGTAGCACCGAGGATTGTTTGCTGGAGCTTTTCGCCTTCTGGCCTACAAAATTTCTAAACAGACTCTGGAGCGCGACTGTAATCCGCGCTAGCCTATTTTGGACACAGCCTTTTGCGTCGCTCTCCTGATTCCCTTTGCGAGCTTCAGTTCTCGACAGGCTCTAAGAGAACCGAACGATACGGAGCATGGGTCGTTTATGCCCGCAATGGAAGAAGTTCCCTGTCAGCTTGGCCGAGCTATGCATAGACACCACGCTACAGTGCGGCCAGTCGTTTCGCTGGCGGAAAACCAACGATGAATGGTACGCAATGGAAAGATGCGACGACAGTCAACCAGTATCTAACCTCATGTACAGGCGATGTGCGCTTCACGGTCGCATAGTCTCGCTTAAGCAGGACTCCGAATACATGTACTATAAGGCAACCTTTCCTGAGCCGGCTTCCAACGCCAAGCCATCACCGCCGAAACCGGCCGTCGTCGCAAAAGATGCTGTCGCTGCCGACGACACGGAGCTTTTCCTCCGCAGCTATTTCAACCTGCAGATTGACCTGTGCAGCCTCTATGAGCAGTGGTCGCAAGATGATCTAAATTTCCGCAGGAAGGCGCCGAAATTCAGTGGCATCCGGATCTTGAACCAGGACGCTTGGGAAGCTCTGGTGTGCTTCATCTGCAGCAGCAACAACAACATCTCGCGCATCTCCCAAATGGCCCATAAGCTCTGCCTGCACTATGGTCCCTTGTTGGGGTCCATCGATGGCGAGCCCTACCATGACTTTCCTTCCCCCAAAGCGCTGGCGGCCCCTAGCGTCGAGAGCCACCTGCGACAGCTGGGCTTCGGCTACCGGGCAAAGTACATTGCGAAAACGGCACAGATGATCGTGGGCGAGAAGCCAGAAGGATGGCTGCCGCAGCTGCGCAATGCAGAGAGTCCCGCGTGGCCGGGAGGCATGGGAGCCGCAGCCGGTCCGCCGAGCACCTACAAGGATGCGCACGAGCAGCTGCTACTCCTGAGCGGTGTTGGGCCCAAGGTGGCCGACTGCGTGTGTCTCATGGGTCTCGGCTGGGGCGAGTCCGTGCCCGTCGACACCCATGTGTGGCAGATTGCCGTACGCGACTACAAGTTCAAAAAGGGGACATCGAAGACTTTCTCGAAGCCCATGTACGATGCCGTGGGCGATCACTTTCGGAAGCTTTGGGGACCACATGCAGGATGGGCCCAGTCTGTCTTGTTCACAGCGAATCTGAGGGCGTTCTCGGATCGGCTTCAAGTGATGACGGCGGCTGATGGGTCGGCCACCCCGACCGACAGTGCCGACGAGGAGAAGAAGCGGACCGCCGCAAAGCTAGAGGACTCTGCCACCGCAACCAAAGATGTTCTAGTAGATATAGAGCCCAAAAGAAAACGCCGGAGGCGAGGATAGTTCGAAGGGAATATATTAGAAGGCGTATTTCGCTGGCGAATGGACGCATTGAACATTCATGATGACCAACGCACACGAGGCAGACTACGCTGACTGTGAGATACTGGGGGATTGCTCATTTTTTGATAAAAGATTGGCCCGTTGGCACACGTTTTCACAGGGAAGTTCTCGTGTTCTCGTTTCGCGGTGAGAATGACAATGTCGGTGAAATTAGTGTTTTGAATTTGGCGGAGCTGAAAAGAAACACGTGATATATTACATAATATCGCAACGCGATTGTTCGCGAGAGGAAATTTCTGAGAGGAAGAAGATGCAACACGCCAGCAGCCAATTTGCCGTCCACACCACGTTGCGATTACCTGTCCCTTTTCATCGATCCGACTCCCTGATGTCGACGACACAGAGCGATGCACACATGAACTGGAGGGATTATTAAGAAACGCGCAAAAGATGTCGGACGCCGAGTTTGACCAGATCAAGAAGCTGCAGCAGGAGCGCAATGCTGCTGCTGCAGTGAAGCGGGCTGCCGATCCATCGACGCAGCTCGCTGCCGCGTCGAATAAGGTCAAGCTGACGGAGGCCGTTGACACCGACCTGTACGACCGCAATGCCGATGACAAGTATGCCGGCTACCACCGGTCACTGCCTGCGGGTGGCGACGACGACGACGACGCGGACATGGACGACGGCCCCGGCAACGGCGTGGACACGTCCCGTCGGCTGGTTGGGCAGTATACGGCGACGCGTTCGCAGATCGATGAGTTTGCGCGCGGCAGCGGCGTCGAGGAAGACGACATTCTCGCCGGCCGCGGCGAGCGCAGCAACCGCATCGCGGATCGCGAGACCGACTACCAGAAGCGGCGTTTCGACCGCGTTCTGACGCCGACTCGCGTGGACCCCTTTGCTGCCAACCGCCAGGCCGGTGTGCCCGGTGCGGTCGGTGGCACAAACGGCGCAGCGGAGGGCCAGAGCTACCGGGAGGTCATGGAGCGGCGCGAGCTGGAGCGCGAAGAGGAACGCGTGCGACGCGCCTTGGAGGCGAAGATGAAGGAAGGCAGTAGCAACGGGCAGGGCGAGGACATGGTCGTCGAACACCAGGCGACGCTCGAGTACACAGCGACCGACAAGGAGAACGGCGACGCGGGATCGACAGAGGAGGCGGCGGCCGGGCGCAAGCGGAAGAAGCGGTGGGATGTTGCGGCGCCGACCGATGACAGCAGCGCGAAAGACGAGACACCACAGCCGGAGACGAAGAAACGGTCGCGCTGGGACCAGGCTCCAGCGCCAGGTGCCAGCGGTGAGATGGCCAAGAGACGGTCACGCTGGGACCAAGCACCCTCGGCGACGCCCATTGGCGTCTCTGGTCTCGCCACACCGGCGCACCCGTCTCAGCTGGGCGGTGCACCTGCGATGCCGCCAACGCTGGCCTTTGGCAACGACATGTCCCAGCGAAATGCGCCCCTGAGCGACGAAGAACTCGACGCCATGCTTCCCGGCCCCGAGGACGGCTACAAGGTTCTCGACCCCCCCCCAGGGTATGCGCCGACGAATGCGCCGACACACAAGCTGGTGCAGACCCCTGCGCCGGCAACGGGCTTTATGATGCAGGACCCGGACAGCGTGCGCGTGTCTGGCGCGCCGATGGCCAAGTCGATCCCGGGCATGAACGACCTGCAGTTTCTCAAGCCCGAGGACGTTGTGTACTTTGGCAAGCTTGCGGACGGCGCGGACGAGAACGCGTTGAGTGTGGAGGAGCTGAAGGAGCGCAAGATTCTGCGGCTGCTGCTCAAAGTCAAGAACGGCACGCCGCCGATGCGCAAGACAGCCCTGCGGCAGCTGACGGACAACGCGCGCAACTTTGGCGCAGGACCGCTCTTCAACCAGATCCTGCCGCTGCTGATGGAGAAGTCGCTGGAGGACCAGGAGCGCCATTTGCTGGTCAAGGTCATCGATCGGATCCTGTACAAGCTCGACGACATGGTGCGGCCATTCGTGCACAAGATTCTGGTTGTGATCGAGCCGCTTTTGATCGACCAGGACTACTACGCGCGCGTGGAGGGCAGCGAGATCATCTCGAACCTGAGCAAGGCGGCCGGCTTGGCCACGATGATCAGCACGATGCGGCCCGACATCGACCACGTGGATGAGTACGTGCGGAACACGACGGCGCGGGCGTTTGCCGTGGTCGCGTCGGCGCTCGGGATCCCCGCGCTGCTTCCATTTCTGCAGGCCGTGTGCCGCAGCAAGAAGTCGTGGCAGGCGCGGCACACGGGCGTCAAGATCGTGCAGCAGATTCCGATTCTGATGGGGTGCGCGATTCTGCCGTACCTCAAGCGGCTGGTGGACTGCATTGCGCCGTGCCTGAACGACGAGCAGACCAAGGTGCGGACGGTGACGAGCTTGGCGATTGCGGCGCTGGCCGAGGCGTCGAACCCGTACGGCATCGAGAGCTTTGACGACATCCTCAACCCGCTGTGGACGGGCGCGCGCAAGCAGCGGGGCAAGGGCCTGGCCGGGTTCCTCAAGGCGGTGGGCTTCATCATCCCGCTGATGGACGAGGAGTACGCCAACTACTACACGAGCCAGATCATGGAGATTCTGCTGCGGGAGTTCTCGTCGCCGGACGAGGAGATGAAGAAGGTGGTGCTCAAGGTGGTGTCGCAGTGCGCGAGCACGGAGGGCGTGACGGCCGGGTACCTCAAGGAGCACGTGCTGGACGAGTTCTTCAAGGGGTTCTGGGTGCGGCGGATGGCGCTGGACAAGCGCAACTACCGGCAGGTGGTGGAGACGACGGTGGACCTGGGGCAGAAGGTCGGGGTGGGCGAGATCCTGGAGCGGATCGTGGTGCACCTCAAGGACGAGAGCGAGCCGTACCGGCGGATGACGGTGGAAACGGTGGAGAAGCTGGTGTCGTCGCTGGGGGCGGCGGACATCAGCGAGCGGCTGGAGGAGCGGCTGGTGGACGGGATCCTGCACGCGTTCCAGGAGCAGACGGTGGAGGACGTGGTGATGCTGAACGGGTTCGGGTCGGTGGTGAACGCGCTGGGGGCGCGGTGCAAGCCGTACCTGCCGCAGATTGTGAGCACGATCCTGTGGCGGCTGAACAACAAGTCGGCGACGGTGCGGCAGCAGGCGGCGGACCTGATCTCGCGGATCGCGATGGTGATGAAGCAGTGCGGCGAGGATGCGCTGATGGGCAAGCTGGGCATCGTGCTGTACGAGTACCTGGGCGAGGAGTACCCGGAGGTGCTGGGGTCGATCCTGGGGGCGCTGCGGTCGATTGTGACGGTGGTGGGCATCAGCCAGATGCAGCCGCCGATCAAGGACCTGCTGCCGCGGCTGACGCCGATCCTGCGCAACCGGCACGAGAAGGTGCAGGAGAACACGATCGACCTGGTGGGCCGGATCGCGGACCGGGGCCCCGAGAGCGTCAACGCGCGCGAGTGGATGCGGATCTGCTTCGAGCTGCTCGACATGCTCAAGGCGCACAAGAAGGGCATCCGGCGGGCGGCCAACAACACGTTTGGCTTCATCGCCAAGGCGATCGGCCCGCAGGACGTGCTGGCGACGCTGCTCAACAACCTGCGCGTGCAGGAGCGGCAGTCGCGCGTCAACACGGCCGTGGCGATTGGCATTGTGGCCGAGACGTGTGCGCCGTTCACGGTGCTGCCGGCGCTGATGAACGAGTACCGCGTGCCGGAGCTCAACGTGCAGAACGGCGTGCTCAAGTCGCTGTCGTTCCTGTTCGAGTACATTGGCGAGATGGCCAAGGACTACGTCTACGCCGTGACGCCCCTGCTCGAGGACGCCCTCATCGACCGCGACCAGGTGCACCGGCAGACGGCCGCCAGCGTGGTCAAGCACATTGCGCTCGGCGTCGTCGGCCTCGGCTGCGAGGACGCCATGGTGCATCTGCTCAACCTGCTGTACCCCAACCTGTTCGAGACGAGCCCGCACGTCATCGACCGCATTGTCGAGGCCGTCGAGGCCATCCGCGTGGCCGTCGGGCCGGGGCTGGTGCTCAACTACGTGTGGGCGGGCCTGTTCCACCCGGCGCGCAAGGTGCGCACCATCTACTGGCGGGTGCTGTCCGACTGCTACATTGGCGCGGCGGACGCGATGATCCCGTACTACCCGGACCTGGACGACGACCGCGTGGACCGCCCGGAGCTGGCGGTGATGCTGTAGGGGAGGGGGTCTTTGATCTCTTGTCTTTTGTCATTATTTTGGTTGTTCGAGCATGAAGGTCTACAGCGGACATGATTTTTTTTTTTTTTTTTGTACTCTAGCTTTTGTTTTCTTCTGATTCATATGTATTACTTTTTTTCAGTCATGCTATCATCACGACATCGTCTTGTGTGCCGCGGCGTACTTTTTAAGCATCATCAGACGATGTGAGGCTAAATGGATTGTATTCCAACAGATCCTATCTATAGTCCGTGGACTTTGTGTGCATCTATTCAGATCCAACCCCGTCGACAATAGAATCATAAAAGATGCACAATGCTCTCCCTTCTCTCATAAAGAACCAAAGGTATGTTGAAACCGTACGCCAGTGCTTGTCATCATTCCCCGCCCATGGTTGCATGAGCACAACAGATGCTTTTGTAGAAAAAGAAAAAGAAAAAAACCAGAGCACATGCAGGATGTGAAAAACACAAAACAAAAGAAAAAGAGGTAAAAGAAAAATGGAGAAGGAGAAAAAGAAAAAGAAAAAAAAACAGTCCCGATCAAAAAGGACCGACATGGCAGCGGAAACGAAGTTGATTCTTTCCTCCCATACGGCCCCTTTTCACCCACGGAAACGATCACGTCCCCCTGTCTCGCATGGCTCTGGGTTTTTTTTTTTTTTTTTTTTTTTTTTTTGGTGGTGGTGGCGATGATGATGGTGGTGTTTGGGTATGAGGACGCTTAGAACTTGAGAGACTTGGGCTTCTCCCAGCTGAAGGACTGGTTGCTGCCAAAGTGACCGTTCTTGGCCGTCTGCAGGTAGATGGGCTTGGCCAGGTCGAGCTCCTGGACAATGACACCCGGACGCATGTCGAAGTTGTTGCGGATGATCTCGACCAGCTCGTCCGACGACTTCTCCGACGTGCCGTACGTGTCGACAAACAGCGACAGCGGCTCGGCCACGCCAATGGCGTACGACAGCTGGACCAGGGCACGGCGGGCCAGGCCCGCGGCGACCAGCGACTTGGCGATCCAGCGGCCCAGGTAGGCCGCCGAGCGGTCGACCTTGGAGAAGTCCTTTCCGGAGAAAGCACCGCCACCGTGGGCACCCCAGCCGCCGTAGGTGTCGACAATAATCTTGCGGCCGGTCAGACCGGCGTCGCCCTGGGGACCGCCGATGATGAACAGGCCAGAGGGTTGGATCTGTACGGTGAGCAAGTGTAAGCAAAAATGAAGCAAAAGCAAAACATACGTGGTAGATCGTGTCGTCGTCCAGGTACTTGGGGTCGATCGTCTTCTTGATGATCTTCTCCAGGATCTCGGACCGCAGCTTCTCGGTGGTGATCTCCTCGCTGTGCTGGGCCGAAACGACCACGGTGTGCACGCGCTGGGGCACAACCGCGCCGTTGTCGTGCTTGTACTCAATGGTCACCTGCGTCTTGGTGTCGGGACGCAGCCACGGCAGGCTGCCGTCGCGGCGGGCGGCCGACATGGCCGCGTTCAGGCGGTGGGCCATCAGCAGGGTCAGGGGGAAGAGCTCGGGGGTCTCGTCGGTGGCGTAGCCAAACATGATGCCCTGGTCACCGGCACCGAGCTCCTCGAGCACCTTCTCGTAGTGCAGGCCCTGGGCAATGTCGGGCGACTGCTCCTCGATGGCGACCAGCAGGTTGCAGGTCTTGTAGTCGAAGCCCTTGGCCGAGTCGTCGTAGCCGATGCCCTTGATGGCCTCGCGCACGACCTTCTGGTAGTCGAGCTTGGTCTTGGTGGTGATCTCGCCGAACACCATGATCATGCCGGTCTTGGTGGCCGTCTCGCAGGCCACCTTGGACGCCGGGTCCTCGGCCAAGCAGGCATCGAGGATGGCATCGGACACCTGGTCGGCAATCTTGTCGGGGTGACCCTCGCCGACAGACTCAGACTATGGCCGGTCAGTATCGTGCGTGAGCTATGCAGCATGCTATCCAAATGGGTGGGGTGTGGGGGATACCAGGCCCTCTCCCCTCCTCCGGGACAAGATCCCGGAAGAATGCCGGCAGACCAAGATGGGGAAAAGGGTGCACTTACGGTGAACAGGAACGTGCCCGTCTTGTGCTGCTGCCATGCCGGCAGGCTGCCATTGGCACCGTTGGAGGCCATTGTGAAGAGAAAGGAGGGTGGGGGGGGGAGCGAGAAAGCGGTTTCGGAGAAGGCACAAGTTGATAGGACTGGTAAACACTGGATTAGCATACAGACACACGCTCTTTTTCG
>PCDN01000007.1:350864-376991 GCA_002778105.1 Ceratocystiopsis brevicomis
CAAACTTCCCACATCCCCTCTCTTACTCACACCCCCCCCATATCCAGTTTAGTTTTCCGTGTATACATATGCAGCCGTCCTCCCTTTTGGACATACTGGATCGTCGTCTAGGTCAGATCGTTTTCTTGTGTTGTTTCCCGTCTCTTGCAGATTGGTTTCTTTTTTCTTCTCAAGTTTTCAATTTTTCAATTTTTCAATTATTATTATTATTATTTTTTATTATTTTTTTTGCTTTTTGCGACTCGGCATCCCGTGCTCTCTACCTTGCCGTCTCGTCCCTCTTCTGTCTCGTCGACCGGCCCTGGTCTGTCTGTCCTCCACACCTGCAGGCCATCATGACCATGACCGTCGATGCCAACCATCAACGGATTCCCCTCTCGTTTGACCCCATGACGCCCTACGTTTCCTCCCATGCGGGATCCGTGCCGAGCTTCAATAATCCGTGGACGACGGCTGCAGCTTCGCCGGGGAGCGCGGTCGTCGCCGCCCAGCCGCCGCCGTACGGTATGCACGCCAGCCAACTGCCGGCACCGGTGCATCATCAGCATCATCCGCATCATCCGCAACACCAGCAACACCAGCACCACGGCTCGCCCGTCCTCGCACAGCAGCAGCAGCAGCAGCAGCAGCAGCAGCAGCAACAGCAACAACAACAGCAACAGCAGCAACAGCAGCGGCGGCAATTGTCTCTCGGGCACCACCAGGCACTTCCACCAGTTTCGTCATCCTTGCACGATGTGTACGGGACTGGCCTGCCATCGCCCGAGATGTTGGAGTTGGCGCGCCAGCAGCAGCAGCAGCAGCGGCAACATTCTATCCAACACCACCAGCCACACCGGCAGCATCTGCCACAGCAACTGCCACACCGCCCACCGCAGCCGCCACCACCGCGTCGCACACCGCAGCCGCAGACAGCAGCCGCGGCGGGCGTGGCGACGACGGCGGGCTTTGGCGCCGACTCGGCGTACGCAACGGCGTCGATGCCATACGACCAAATTGGGGGCTACGTGCCGCCACCACCGCTGCGGCCGTACGTGGCCGAGCCCGAGCGGCGGTTTTCGGGGTAGGTTCTATTCTTCTCCATTCGTTCTGCTGCCCANCCACCCCCCCTAACCACCCCCCTCCCAGCATGCAAGACGACCACCGCGGCTTTGCCGATGCCATTGAGGCCAGCCAGGGCATCCTGTCGCTGAGCCAGGAGACGCCGCGCGGGTCGGCCGGACCGACAGGCAGCGACGGGCCTGGCGGACGGCCACGCGGGTCGGCTGACGACGGCTACGGCTTCCCGGCGCCGGCGCACAGCAACCACTCGAGCGTATCAGGCACCAGCTTCGGCGGCTTCTACGGGAGCGGCTCCATTGACTCGGGCGTCAGCGAGTTCTCGGCGACGGGCTCGGCCGATCTCGACGCGGCGGCAGCAGCAGCAGCAGCGGCGGCGGCAGCAGTAGCCCGAACCCTGCCTATGGGCACGCCCGACCAGCAGCAGCAGCAGCAGCAGCAGCATCAGCAACAGCATCAGCAACAGCATCAGCATCAGCAACAGCAACAACAGCAGCAACAGCAGCAGCAGCAGCACGCGGCCACGGCTGGCGGCTTTGCGCTGCCAGCCGGCATGACTGTTGCGGCGGCAGACATGCTGCGCGGGCCGCAGATGGTGGTGCCACCGCCACAGCAGCAGCAGCAGCAGCAGCAGCAGCAGCCATCGGCGTCTGCGTCGATGCCGCAGCTGGCCGTGCCGCAGTCGATGATGAGCCAGTTCAATTCGCGGGCGTCCAACCCGGCGCAGAAGCGGCACAAGTGCAAGGTGTGCGACAAACGGTTTACGCGGCCGAGCTCGCTGCAGACGCATGTGTACAGTCACACGGGAGAGAAGCGTATGTTGCCTTTTTTTTTTGACCTTTTATAATCCCTTTTTTTGCCTCCTTTTACTGACTATCAAAGCCTTCCCCTGCGACGTCCCTGGCTGCGGCCGCCGCTTCAGCGTGGTGTCCAATCTGCGCCGCCACCACCGCGTGCACAAGGACCGGACACCGTCCGAGACCGGGTCGGAGCACCAGTCGGAATAGGCCTTGGATAGGAGTGGACGGATGAGATGATTTGGGTTTTGCTTTTTGTTTACGTTTCTTATATCTTATATCCCTGGGTTGTTCTTGGCGTTTTGTCTTGTTTTTTTATTTTTTATTTTTGGGTTGCTTGTGTACGGTTTTTCCAATGGATTTGATTCTTTCTTCCTTTTATGAACACGGGGTTGCTAAAGGGATTGATTGTACGATACGGCAAACGGCAAAAGACGAGAAAAACAAGATGGATTGCTGTAGACGGAGAATAAAAGAGAGAAGCCTTCTAAAGTGTCTTCTAAAGTGTTCTTTTGGCCTTCCATTGGCCCTTTGCGTCTGGCCGTTTCGCCACCCGCCGATCGCGGGGGGGAGCAGCTACGCTGTTTCAGGTTTTGGGCAGGGGTGGCAGGGGTAGAAAGGGGTAAAGATGGAAGAAAAGGAGAAGGGGAAGAAAAAGAAGAAGACGAAAACGAAGGGGAAAGGACGGTCAGAAAAAGGGCAGAAAAAAAAAGGACGAGGAAGTGAATGGAAGTGCAGAAAGGTGACTGGAAAAAAGACGAAAAAAAAAAACCTAGAAGAAAAACAAAAGAAAAAGAACAAAAAGACGAAAAACAAAGAAAAACAACGAGGCCCCCTTATCGGGGATCCATCCAGGTTTCTTTTTGGGGCTGAGAATGAACGGGATGGTATCTCCAGCCATTTACAGGGCGGGATTTACGGCAGCTGGAACGAGAGAAGAACCAGGCGGGAAGAAGAGGAAAAAAGACGAAAACAAAGAAAATCGATTTGTCCAACCAGACACAACGACAAAACGGCAAAACGACAAAAGACAAATCGACCCAGAAACCCCTCTCGCCTCCCTTCCCCCCCCCGCATTCCGGGCCGATCGTCCATCCGCAGCGGAGACGCCCAAACGCTGCGCGATCGATTGTGTCCTGCATTGTCCTGCATTGTCCTGCCTTGTCCTGCACCGCACCGCACGCACCCTGCAGAAAGAACGCCCGAACGCCCGAACGCCCGCGAGACATGCGACCATGAGCCGCCACGTCAAGTCGCGCTCCGGCTGCCGCGTGTGCAAAGCTAAGCGGGTATGTCCCTCGTATCCGGCCTCCCTGCTTTCCGGGCAGCTAACCGCCCCAGCTCAAATGCGACGAAACCACCCCGGCCTGCCGCAACTGCATCAACCGCGGCATCGCCTGCCCCGGCTACCGTCAGGTCCTGCGCTGGTCGACCAAGTACGAGACGGGCTTCCGGCCGACGGCGAAGACGAAGCCCGAGCGCGAGGCGGCCGTCGCGGTGTCGTCCGAGTTGTTGGCCGAGCCGTCCCGGACGACGACGACGACGACGAACACCACCCCCCCATCACACATCCCGCAGTTCGCCCAGCTGGCCACGGCCGTGTCGCGCTCGATCGGGTCGCCGCCCGATCCGGATCCGCCACCACCGTCGCTGCCGGTGCCGTTGCCGCCGCTGCCGCCGCCGCCGCCGCCGCCTCGGAGTCCGCGGCCACGGACACAGCCTTCGCAGGTCCCCCCCTCCCAACCCTCCCAGCTCCCCCAACCAAACGCCGACTTCCTGTCCTCCTCGCCTCCGCTCGGCTCGCTCGGTTCGCTCGGTTCGCTCGGTTTTCTCGGCTCCCCCGCCGCATCGTCGCCGTCGTCCGTCCGCTCGGCCGCTGCCTCCGGCGTCCTGACCCTGCTGCCGTACGAGTCCGTGCTGGCCCTGTCCGACCCCGTGCCGGCGGGCTGGCCGCCCGACTGGACGGTGGACCTGTTTGTGCCCAGCCTGCCGTCGCCGGCGCCGGCGACGTCGCTGCTCCGCACGATTGGCGACGAGCACCAGATCACCGAGGCGGAGCAGGCGTTTGACGAGGAGGCGTACGGGCTGCAGCTGGCGCTGGCCGGGGACACCGGCGCAGTGACCACAGTCAACTACAGCGCCCCAAACACCACCACCACCACCACCCGCGAACTCGCCCTGCCCGGCCTGTCGCTGGTCGAGCTCTGGTTCCAGTCGGTGTGCGGCATGTGGGCGGCGTTCGACTCGGCGGCGAACCCGTTCCGCAGCCTGTGCGCGTCGCTGTGGTCCTCGAGCGAGGCCGTCTTCTTCTCGATGCAGACCATGGCGGCCGCGTCGCTGCCGCGCCGGCCGGCCAGCGTGCGCGAGATTGTGCTGGTGGCGCCGCAGCGCTCGACGCAGGCGCTGCTCCGCGAGCTGCAGCAGCTGTTCCGGGAGGCGCCGTGTCGGTGGGAGAAGAGTCTGCCGGCGTCGGCCCCGTCGGCCCCGTCGGCCCCGTCGGTAGCCACAGCGACGACAGCACCGGCCCCCGTCGCGCCGCAGCTGGCCTTCCCCGCCGGCCTGCTCACCGCCCTCTTCTGCATGAGCTCGTCGCTCAGCTGGATCGACGCGCGCCAGCTGGGCATCCAGTACCTGCGCAACGCCCGGTCCGTCATCGAGCTGCTGGACCTGCACCAGGCCCGGCTGGCGCCCGCCGACCGCGACCTGCTCGAGTTCTTCCGCGGCTGTCTGCTGTATGAGGAGATGCTGCGCAGCGTCGTCACCGACGACCAGGAGGACATCCAGGCGCTGCTGGCGTGGGACGACCCCTCCGGTCGCACGATGCGCAGCGGCAGCAGCAGCAGCAGCAGCACCACCACCACCACCACCACCACCACCAGTGCCGGCCTCGCCCTGCACGCCTGGGTCGGCGTCCCCGTCGTGCTCATCGCCCTCTTCGGCCAGGTCATGGCCCTCTGCCGCCGCTCCCGCCGCCACTGGAGCCGCACCGCCCGCGCCACGTACCAGCTGCTGTACCAGGCCATGCACGACATCGAGCACGGCCGCCGCCTCGAGGCCCGCCTGCTGGCCATCGACCTGCAGGAGCTCATGCACGGCGGTGTCGCGCCCGACGGCCGGGCCGGCGACCCGGGCGACCAGCCGGACCTGCGCGCCCACCTGTACAAGGCCGCCGAGGTGTACCGCCTGTCGGCCCTGCTGCAGCTGTACCAGACCTTTCCGGATTTGGCGGACAGCAGCCGCGCAGATGGCAGTGCAGATGCCAGCGGCACCAACCCCGCCACCACCGGCCGCCACCTGCTCCCCCTGGTGCTGCACATTGTCGACCTGCTGGCCGAGATCCCGGCCACGTCGCCGATGCGCTGTCTGATGCCGCTGCTGTGCATCTGTGCGGGGAGCGGGCTGCGGTTGGACGTCTTGGCTCCGGCGACGGCCGCCGCGCCGAGCAGCACCGGGACAGCGAGGCACCCCTGCCCCGCCAGTCTGCCCGGAGACGGACTCGGCGATCTCCTGCTGTACGGCGACATGCACAGCGTGTGGACGGGGGCGTTGGCGACCGCGGCCACCACGGCCACCACAGCGACGACGAAGACCACCGCCACCACCAACGCCGTCCTCGCCGCCCGCAACGCCCTCCGCCTGCGCCTCGCCCGCCTCGAGCAGAACCTGCCGCCGCGCCCGATCGTCGTGGCGCGGCAGCTGCTGGAGCGTGTGTGGGCCACGTACGACGAGGGCGGGCAGAGCCACCACTGGCTGGACATTATGGCCGAGACCAACTTTGAGAGCGTGTTTGGATGAAGGGGGAAAAAGGAAAGAAGAAGAGTGAATTGACGGATGAATATGAATTGATGCCCCGGATAGAACCAACCCATGAAGCACGAAGCCCCTCCCTCCACTTTACAGCCGCGGCCGCATGTTGACGTGCACCGCCTTGGTCGTCGAGTACGCCGCCAGCCCGGCCTCGCCCAGCTCGCGCCCGATGCCGCTCTGCTTGACGCCGCCGAACGGAATGCGCCAGTCGCTGTCGTTGCTCGAGTTGATCCACACCATGCCCGCCTGGATGCGCCGCGCCACGCGGTGCGCCCGCGTCAGGTCCGTCGTGAACACGGCGCTGCCCAGCCCGTACTCCGTGTTGTTGGCCAGCGCCACCGCCTCGTCCTCGGTCGAGAACGGCACCACCACGACAAACGGCCCAAACACCTCCTCCTGGTAGATGCGCATCGCCGGCGTCACGTCCGTAAACACCGTCGGCTGCACAAAGAACCCGCGCCCGTCCGGCTTCGCCGCCGCCGGCACCCCGCCCATCGCCAGCGTCGCGCCCTCCTTGCGGCCCACGTCCGCGTACGACAGCACGCGCTCGTACTGCGCCCGCGTCACCTGCGGGCCCTGGAACGTCTCCGAGTCGAACGGGTCGCCCACCCGCGAGATGCTGCGCACCCTCTCCTGGAAGGCCGCCAGGAATGCGTCGTACACGTCGCGGTGCACCAGCAGCCGCGACGTCGCCGTGCAGATCTGGCCCTGGTTCGACATGATGCCAATGTGCGCCCACTCGGCCGCCAGCGCCAAGTCCGCGTCCGCAAACACCAGCAGCGGGCTCTTGCCGCCCGTCTCCAGCGTGATGTTCTTGAGCGTGCCCGCCGCCAGCCGCATGATCGTGCGCGCCGTCGCCGTCGACCCCGTAAACGCAATCTTGTCCACGTCCGGGTGCTCGGCCAGCGCCGCGCCCGCCACCGCGCCCGCGCCGTTGACCACGTTGACCACGCCCGGCGGGAAGCCGGCTGCGACCACCAGGTTGGCAAAGTACAGCACCGACAGCGGCGTCTGCTCCGCCGGCTTCAGCACCACCGTGTTGCCGCACGCCAGCGCCGGCCCCAGCTTCCACGCCGCCATGCCCAGCGGGTAGTTCCATGGGATGATCTGCCCGCACACGCC
This sequence comes from Ceratocystiopsis brevicomis, assembly GCA_002778105.1. Classification (NCBI taxonomy): domain Eukaryota; kingdom Fungi; phylum Ascomycota; class Sordariomycetes; order Ophiostomatales; family Ophiostomataceae; genus Ceratocystiopsis; species Ceratocystiopsis brevicomis. The sequence goes on from PCDN01000007.1 coordinate 357,650, forward strand.
CACCGGCTCACGCAGCGTGTACGCAAACTTGTCGGGCGTCGTCTCGATCACCTGCCCGAACAGCTTGTCCGCGAACCCGGCGTAGTACCGCAGCGTCTCGATCACCTCCGTCAAGTCCTCGTCGCGCGCCACCGTGTACGGCTTGCCGTTGTCCCACGTCTCGATCGTCGCCAGCGTCTCCCGGTGCTCCTCCACCAGGTCCGCCAGCTTGTTCATCAGCTTGCCGCGGTCGCTGCCCGGCAGCTGGCCCCACGCCTCGCCATCCAGCGCCTTGCGCGCTGCCTTGACGGCCAGGTCAATGTCGACCGCCGTGGCGCCATACACCGACACGATTTCCTTTTCGTCGCTGGGGCGCAGTCAGCGAGTGCCCGTACACGTACGTACTGGTGGCAAAGAACCCTCCCTACCTCGGGTTGATGCTCGGAAACTTGCCGCCATCCGACGACTTGACCCATTCGTTGTTGATAAACAGGCCGGTAGGCTGCGTGTACTTGCGCCCGTTGGGGGCCGTCAGCTCAACAGAAAGATCAGCCATGATGAGGGAGGGGTTGAGGGTGAGGCGATGGCGATGGTGATGGTGATGGTGATGATGCGAACAAGGACAGGATGCAACAACAAGTGACAATGCAGACAAATCTTCGATTTCTCCTTCCTTCTCTCCCTTTCTCCTTGCTATCTACCAATGCTACCCGGCCAAAGAGTCAGACGGAAGGTGCGGCGGACTTTCCTTCCCAAAGTGGGCATTGGGTGCGGCTCCGTCCTCCTCATGCACTTACCCCTCACTCCCGCGGCTTGATTGGCTGTGCAGCTGCGTCTTATCGCGTCATTTCTCCATGCGATCTCATTTTGCCAATGTGACTCAAGGAAACGACCCCGTCCTGCCAGGTTCGTACGAACCTTACTTATCTCACGGATTAGAAACAGGTATTACTTGGATGCTATTGCTATGTGTAACGCGAAAAAGGAAAAAAAGGAAAAAGGAAAAAGGAAAAAAGGAAAAAAGGAAAAAAAAAAGGGAAAAAGGGGAAATTGATAGAAAATTTTACAAAGGGGGGGGGGGGGGGGGGGGGAATGGAAAAAAAAATCAAAAAAATCAAAATCACAGCGTCTTCGCAGGCAGCACGTCGGGCACCGGGCTGCGCCCCATCTCGGCCTGTGCAAAAATGATGCGTTCCACGGCATCGGCCGTCTGCAGGTAGTCCGCCTTGCCGCGTATGAACCAGAAGGCCGTGGCAATGACCATCATGACGCCGAACACGGCCACGGCGTAGTTCATGTCGCCGGCGCTCGGCGAGGGCGACCCGGGGAAGAGGAAGAAGACGGTGGTGATGCTGCAGTAGATGATGGACACCCAGTTGGCAAAGGGGCCGAAGCGGCCGAGCCGGAAGGTGGCGGGCGGCATGGCGTCGCGGCCGACGAGCAGCAGGGCGACGATGGGCAGGGCGTAGGAGATGGTCAGAGCAATGGTGCTGACGCTGAGGATGGCGCTGAGAACGGTGCTGCTGAAGGTGTAGAGCACGCCGACGATGCCGATGAGGGCGCCCTGCAGGTACAGGGCGTTGACGGGGCAGTGCCAGTAGGGGCTGACCTGGGCGAAGACGCTGCTGAAGGGCAGGCCGCCGTCGCGGGCAAAGCCAAAGGTCATGCGCGAGCCGGTCGTCAGCACGCTGACGCCCTGGCCCAGGCCGTTGAAGATGAAGAGCGTGAGCAGCACGGTGCTGCCCTTGAGGCCGACGGTGCTGGTCAGCAGGTCCATGAAGGGCAGGCCGGTCGGCCCGTCGTTGACGCCGTCGAGCGTCTGGATGCTGAAGAGGCAGACGACCATGAAGACGAAGCCGCTGATGGCGCCCGACGCCACGGCCAGCACGACGATGCGCGGCATGTTCTTGCGCGGCGCCGGGATCTCCTCGACCATGTGGATGGCCGCGTCAAAGGCAGTCAGCCCGTACGCGGACTGGACGAGCCCGATGAACCAGGTGACGCCGTTGCTCCAGCCCGTCGCGTTGATCCAGGTGCCAAAGACAAAGCGCGCCGACTGGAAGTGCAGGTCCGCCTTGGCGCCGACGACGCTGAGCAGCACCAGCATGAAGACGAAGAAGAGCCCGACAAAGCAGACGCCGACAAAGTTGTTGAACTGCGGCAGCAGCTTCTCGCGGCGGCAGAAGAGAATGTTGAGCGCCGTCAGGAACGCCGTCACGCCCAGGTACACCAGGAACTCGACCCAGCCCTGGCCGGCGCCGGCCCAGTCGTTCTTCCACACGACCTTCATGCCCAGGATGAAGTCGGTCATGAAGGCGTTCTGCGACGCGCCCAGCGTCCACCAGCCAAACGTGTTGATCCACGCGCAGTAGTACGACAGCACCTTGCCGTAGCGCTTCTTCTCCAGCAGCCGCGACACCCAGTACGCCTGCCCCAGCGCCGTCGGCATGCTGCTGACCAGCTCGCCCAGCGACAGCGCGATGCACAGGTTGCAGGCCGTGACCAGCACCAGGCCCCAGAGAATGCCGACGGGCCCGCCGTTGGTCAGGCCGGACGACAGGTCCTGCGCAAACGTTGACCACGTGCCCAGCACACAGAACGCCATTGCCAGCATGCTGATCATGCTGAACTGGCGCGTCAGCACCTGCTCGTGGCCCATGGTGGCCAGGTCGGTTTCGTCGGCCGCCTCTTGGACATCGGCCAGCGACGGCCGGCGCTGCGGCATGGCCGGGGCGTCGGCGACGGAGACCGAATCGGGAGAGCCCATGATGGTGGGAGTGACAAGAGGGGAGGGAAGAAAAAAAAAAAAAGGAAGAAAAAAAAGAAGAAAGAAAAGAAAGAGGAAGAAAGAGGACTAAAAAAAAGACTAGGATTCGGCAAGAAAGCTGATTAGAGCCGGGCTTTGGCGCATTTTCCAATGTTGGTTGGTGACCAGGTTGGAGAGACAGGCGGACGACGTGGCTGAAGGCCAATGCCGTTATATACAGCGGTGAAGGGGTCGAAGCCAAAAAAAAAAAAAAAAAGCTGCTGCCCGTGTCGTCCGTGCTGTGTTCCGGTGTCAACGAGGCCCTTTATCAAAACCGGGGACGGCGAGGGTCCCCCAGTCGCGCGCGGGCTGGTCCCTGGTCACCGGCGCCGCTGCAAAGAACCTTGTTTATCACAGGGGTCTGTAGCAGGGGCGGGCGGCGGCGGGCAGAGGACGGCAGCTGTGGCGTGGCGTGGCGTGGCGTGCACGGTCGAGAGGTGGTTCCTCCGCACCGCCCCCACGGCGATACGGGCTGGGCACGCTGTGATTGGTGCTGACTGATGATGGCCAGGGGCCGTAGTCGGCGGGCGCGATCGGGGCTCTAACCCAAACGGTCGAAAAAGTCCCAGCCGCAACGGGCATCTGGCACATCTCATCTGGGCCGAGTGGAGAGAGGCTGGATACAACCGCAGATAGGGTACGCGTACGTAACGCCATGTGTTGGAGCGGGTTGGCAGCGGCAAGGCTTTGTCAAGGAAATGCCTCTAGTGCCGGTTTGGGTAGGTCGAGGCGAGGCCGTGTTGGGGTTGGATTTCTTTTTTTTCCTTTTTTCGTCGGGTTTCTTCCCCTCCTCCGTCCTCCTTTCTCTTGGCAGGATCCTATAACTAGCACGCAGAGTTCACTCGCAGCTCAGCTCGGTCGCCATCCAACACCACCAACCGCAGTTCCTCACCAGATTTCATCTCCACACGCTCACCAGCTCCGGCACTTTCCTCCATACTCCTTTCCTTTCCCTCTCTCACACCCCCCGGATGGACAGCTTGCACATTCGCCACCATGACCGAAGACACGACTTCAATTGCGGGCTACACCATTTATCGGGACGCGGACATTGGATCCTCAGCAATTGAGACGCCAGTGCCGTACGCTGGCCATCCGCTTGGTGCGTCCCTCTTTCCTGCCTTTTGTTTTCTTTTTTTTTTTTTTTTTTTTCTCGTGCTTGGCCTGCAGTGCTCTGACAGGGCCAGACCCCCTCTCCATCCAGGAAATTCCCCTGGCAGCAGCCCTTCTCCGCAAGCATGCCCAGCCCAAGAAGCTCAAGTTCAACTGCATCACGCTGCGCGAGCCGCCCAAGGCCGTGTACGCGGCGTTCCGCGACGGCGACGGCCCGCGCCCGCAGCGCGAGGCCTTTGCCATTGTGCTGGAGCAGGGCACGGCCGTCACGGTCGAGGCCGTAGTCAACCTCAGCACCAACACGGTCGAGCAGTGGAAGCCGGTCGAGAATGTGAACCCGACGCTGACGCTCGAGGATCTGGACGTGACCGAGGCCATCTGCCGCGTGCACCCGGGGCTGATCGCGGCGTGCCGCGAGGTCGGCATCACGGACATGAGTCGCGTCTTCATCGACGCCTGGGCCATTGGCTTTGACGCGCGCTGGGGCCACGAGCGCCGCCTGCAGCAGGGCCTGGTGTACTACCGCACGTCGGCGCTGGACAACCAGTATGCGCACCCGCTGGACGTCACGGTCGTGGTCGACACCGAGGCCGAGGAGGTGCTGGCCGTGGACGTGCGGCGCGTCAACGGCGAGCGCACGGCGGTGCCGCTGGAGAACCACAACTTCCTGCCGCAGTTTGTGCAGGACCAGTACGACCACGGCAAGCTGCGGCCGATCGAGATCACGCAGCCGGCCGGCGTGTCGTTCACGATGCGCGGCAACGAGCTGGCGTGGGCGCAGTTCAAGATGCACATCGGCTTCAACTACCGCGAGGGCATTGTGCTGTCGGACGTGCGCGTCGACGACCCGGCCGCCGGCCGCACGCGCATGCTGTTTAACCGCATCAGCGTCGTCGAGATGGTCGTGCCCTACGGCGAGCCCAGCGCGCCGCACCACCGCAAGCACGCCTTTGACGTGGGCGAGTACGGCACCGGCCTGATGACCAACGCGCTGCAGCTGGGTTGCGACTGCAAGGGCGTCATCCACTACCTGGACGCCGTCATGTCGACCGCACGCGGCGACGCCGCCGTCGTGCGCAACGCCGTCTGCATCCACGAGGAGGACAACGGCCTGCTGTACAAGCACACCGACTACCGCGACGGCACCGTCGTCTCGGCACGTGACCGCCGCCTGATCGTGTCGCAGGTCATCACGGCCGCCAACTACGACTACTGCTTCTACCACATCTTCACGCTCGACGGCACGTACCGCCTCGAGGTCAAGCTGACGGGGCAGCTCAACACCACCGCCCTGCACCCGACCGAGACGGCCGCGCCCTATGGCACCGAGGTCGCGCCGCGCATCAACGCCCACAACCACCAGCACATCTTCTCGCTGCGCGTCGATCCCGAGATCGACGGCCCGCGCAACAGCGTCGTCATGGCCGACGCCGTGCCGGCCGACGACCCCATCGGCAGCCCGGGCAACCCGTACGGCAACGCCTTCCTGGCGCGCAAGACGCTGCTGCGCACCGCGCGCGAGGCCGCCACCAGCTACTGCCACGAGACCAGCCGGGCCTGGACGATTGTCAACCCGGGCCGCATCAACCCCGTGTGCCACGCGCCCGTCGGCTACAAGATCCTCAACAACAACTGCCCGGCCGTGCTGGCCAAGCCGGGCAGCATGGTGTGGAAGCGCGCCGCCTTTGCGCGCGAGAGCCTGTTTGTCGTGCCCTACCGCGACTACGAGCTGTTCCCGGCCGGCGACTACGTGTGCCAGAGCGACGGCGAGCCCGGCCACCCGCACAACCAGACCGTGCTCGACTGGGTCGCTCGCGACGAGCCCATTGTCGACACCGACATTGTGTGCTACATCCAGTTCGGCCTCACCCACTTCCCGCGCTGCGAGGACTACCCCATCATGCCGGCCGAGCCCGTCAGCGTCATGCTGCGCGCCGCCAACTTCTACGAGAAGAACCCGGCTCTGTGGGTGCCGGCATCCGTCACCGGGGCGGACAAGACGTCTACCACCGCGTTTCCTGCGGCATCGGAGTCTAAGGCGGGTCCGCCGCCGGCGGCCAGTGCGTGCTGCGCAAAGGACAACAAGTCCAAGCTGTAATAACTCTACTCGTACGAGAAGTTTATAGTCTCGTCTTAGGAGTGGAGATTTGTCGCAGGCAAAGTGGAAAAACAGCATGTAGAAAAAGAAGAGTATTCAAGAACAAAGAACGACCCAAAAAAATGCATTCCAATCAGTCAGGCCAAAATACAACCACGTGACCAAATAACGACACTGCAACTTTGCGCGGTGTGCGCGGTCACGCACCAACGCCTCTGCTGTGCAACATCGACAAACCATGGAGCCCCCAAAGTGGCGCATTGCCAAGGCCTGTCAGGAGTGCCGTGTACACAAGACCCGATGCTCGTATGGCTCTCTGCGTGTGTTTGCTTCCCCTGTGGGCCAGAAACTAACAGGTCGCTCTCTCGACAGGGGCCTTGAGCCGTGCCAGCGCTGCGTGACCCGCGGCGTGTCGTGCGTCTACCGCACCAAGGCGCGGACCCGGACGAAGAAGAGCTTGGGCGCGGTGGCCGCGGCGGCGGCTGCGGCGAGCACGGCGAGCGCGACTCCGGACGAGCCGACCCCGACCGCACCACCGAGCATCGGCCTCGGCGACGGCGACGGCGACACACCGACCAGCACCAGCAGCTTCGGCGGCCGGCGTCCCGGCGCGGCGGCAGCGAGCGCCTTCAACAACCACAGCGTGGCGGCTACGCACCGGGCGTCGCCGTCGGTGTTTCTGCAGCTGTACTACGGGCCGTCGTCCAACTTTTCGCTGCTCAACTCCATCTACCAGAAGATCGAGACGCGGCGGGACCAGGAGCGGCAGCAGCGGCGCGGCGGCGGTGGGGGCGTCAGCGGCGGCGGTGGCAGCGGTGGCAGCGGTGGCAGCGGTGGCAGCGGTGGGGGCGAAGGGGGCGAAGGGGATGAAGGCGGAAGCACGCCAGACGGTGCCGACGACCCCGACGCCACACGCGGCGTGGAGGAGATCGGCCCCGGGCTCGACCTGTTCAACAACCGGCGGCTGTACTTTGGCGACCTGGCCAGCGGTGGCATCGGCGGCAATGGTGGCAATGGCGGCAACGGCGGCAACGGCGGCAACGGCGGCAACGGCGGCAACGGCGGCAGCAACGGGAGTGGTGGTCCCGCGGGTGCCGGGGCCTTGCTGGGCGACGGCGGCGCGGCGCTGCTGTTTGTGGACCGGGCGCTGGCCAAGCGGCTGCTGGAGCACTACCTCAACACGTACTGGCTGCTGGTGCCGATCTGGTCGCGGCGCACGTTCCGGGCGCGGCTGGGGCGGCTGTACGGGGCGGCGGAGTGGCGGCCGGCGGGGCCGGAGGACCCGGACACGGTGATTGTGCTGCTGGCGCTGGCGCTGGGCACGTCGGTGCTGGGCGAGGAGCGCACGGCACAGTACCTGTATGGGCGGGCCAAGGCGTGGGCGGCGGCGCTGGACGGGATCGTGAATGTGCAGACGGTGCAAATTGCGCTGCTGATGTCGATTTTCGAGACGGAGCGGGCGCGGCCCAACTCGTCCTTTCTGATGGCCGGCGTGGCCGTGCGGCGGGCGGTGGCGGCGGGCATGCACAAGGGGGTGGTCGGGCGGCGGCGGCCGTGCAGGCGAGGCGGCAACCCTGGTGGAGGAGAGAACGCCAACCCCCCCTCCGAAGAAGAAGAAGAAGAAGAAGGAGAAGAAGAAGAAGACGACGACGACACGCGGCAGGGCCGCATCACGATCTGGGGCGTGTACTTCTGGGAGACGTGGCTGTGCTTCAGCCTGGGGCGGCCGAGCGCGTTCCCGCAGGCGGAGATGGACGTGCCGCTGCCGGCGGGCGACGCGACGGAGGGCGACAAGGGCCTGCTGCAGGCGGCGGTCCAGCTGGCGCGCATCATGGCGCAGTGCGCGGCGCGCATCTACGGCGAGCACCACGACTCGCTGCTGCCGATGTGGAACGCGGCCAACGAGATCCGGCGCGACCTGCGGGCGTTTGCCGAGCAGCACAGCCAGGCCATGGGCTTTGGCGAGGAGGGGGACGACAGCCAGCGGGGCCGACTGGGGATGAGCCAGACGATCTTGTCGGCGTGTACGTGAAAAGGCCCCCATCCGATGCTCTTTTGTTGGGTTCTTGCGTGTCTACGTGTTCTTGCTGACGACATCGGGCAGTCTACCACCACACGCTCCTCCTCACGTTCCGGCCGTTTGTCGTGCTGCGTGCGAAGCTGCGGCAGACGACCGACGCGGCGCTGCCGACGCCCCCGGCCTGGCTAGACACGGCGTGCGAGTACTGCCTGGACGCGGCGCGCCACGCCATTGCCTTTCTGGCGCGCGCGGCCGAGGGCAGCGAGCTGTGCCGGGCGGTGCGCTACATGGGCTTCTTCCTCGAGGGCGCGTCGCACGCGATGGCGTTTGAGCTGCTGCAGCAGGACCAGGCGGCGGGCCGCTGCAACCTGCCGTGGCTGCGGCTGGCCATCCGCGTGCTCAACATGCTGGGCACGGCCAAGCAGCACCTGCCGGTCGACGTGGCGTCCAACGTCGAGCAGATGGTGCGGGTTGTATATCCGGATTTCCGCGCTGACCAGGTGGAGGACGAGAGCCCCCTGGAACAGGGGGTGGTGGGCCAGCCCGCACCAGCCGCACCAGCAGCAGCACCACCACCACGAATGCCGCAGGCTTGGCTGCCGTTGCAGCCTTCACGTCAGCAAGCACCCCCCCACCCACATCTCACACCGCTGCCACCACCGGTCCTTCGGCCCAACGCGCCGGCTACTACGCACCCTGCGCAGGGTCGCGGGCTGCTCAACGCCAGCAGCACCAGCAGCACCACCATCACTACCACCACCACATCCAACAGCATCGTGCCACCGCTGCTGTTCCCCTACACGACCAGCGCAGCCGGCAGCTATGGCCCCGGGGCTGGGGCCGGCCCCGGCCCCGGCACTGGCACTGGCACTGGCCCCGGCACTGGCACTGGCACTGGCACTGGCACTGGCACTGCGGCTGGCACTGGCGCGGGCACGGGCACCAGCACGGGCACCGGTACCAGCGCCGGAAGTACGGCAGCCGGGCTCAATGCCGACGCGCCCGGCGATCTCTCCTTGGCTGATCTCGGCTGGAACTTCGACTTTGCTACGATGGATCTCGAGTCGTTCCTGTCAATCGACCCCGGTCTGTCACTGGGCGGGCCGCATACGTTCTGGTAGCGGGGACCAGTCTAGGCCGCCGACTCCTTTTTTTTCTCCCCCTTTTTTGGGGGGGGTTTTTTTGTTTGTCATCGTGTTGTCTCATTACTAGTTTAATTTCTAATCCCTACGGATCATGCGAGGTCCGTCTGCCGGATCCGCCGGGCGGATACACTGGTGGCCCGGCTTTACGGAAGAAGACAAAACGGGGCCGTTCTTGCCGTTCTTGTGCGGCAGCGGATATAGCGCCCGTTGGGGCACTGCGGGCGTTTCTATATTTGTTAGTATTATTTATCAACCACGTGGCTTATCAAGCAGAAGCGGCCGCGGAAATACGGACAGCGGGGCGGCACTACGGATGTACGCGACGCAGACGACCGGACCGGAAGGGAAAGAAAGGGAGCAAAGCCAGAGAACGGGGCGTGGGCAGGCAGAGTGTATATGAGGTGGCGAATGTCAGACGAGGAGCGGTTTTGTTTTTTTTTTTTTTTTTTTGGTTCTCACCGACGACGCGGCCGACGACGACGCGACTTGACGGTGAGCGCTGCCGCCGACGACGACGAGGACGACGACGAGGCCGACGACGAAGCCGACGACGAGACTGAACACGAACGCGCACCGCACCGCAACGACCCAACACCATGGCGGCCGCGGCGAGCACGAGCGGCGACAGCAGCAGCGGGCACTACAGCGAGACGGACGTGGACGCGATGCAGCAGGCGGTGCAGCGGCAGACGTCGCAGGCGAAGGAAGAGAAGCCGTTTGACCTGCCGTTTGACGCGCCGTTTGACGCGCCGGCCACGGGGCGGGCCGATGTCGAGCTGGGCCAGACGGCGCGCGCGTCCAAGCGGCTGACGCTGACGTTCCGCAACGTGACGGTGCGGGTGGCGGCGTCGGGCGAGGCGCTGGGCGAGACGCTGCTGTCGAGAATGGATCCGCGGGAGTGGCTTCCGTGGCTGAAGAAGAAGCCGCCGCAGCGGGTGAGTGGGCAATGTGGGCGATGTGGGCGGCAGAAGAGGACCGGAGCTGACAATGGTTTTAGAACATTCTGCAAGACGTGACGGGCCAGGTCCGGCCGGGCGAGATGGTGAGTCGTTTTTTCTTTTTGGGGGGGGGCTTCGCCTTCGTCCTTCGCCTTCATCCCTCGCCTTCGTCCCTCGCCTTTGGCCCTCGCTCACCCTGACAGCTCCTCGTTCTGGGCCGCCCCGGCGCGGGTTGCACGACGCTGCTCCGGGTCCTGTCCAACAGCCGCGAGGCCTTCAACGCGGTGGAGGGCGACGTGTTCTACGGCAGCATGGACCACGTGGCGGCGCGGGCGTTCCGGCAGCAGATCCTGATGAACACGGAGGACGACACGCACTTTGCGACGCTGTCGGTGGACCAGACGCTGGCGTTTGCGCTGCGCAACAAGCTGCCGCGGGAGCGTGGCGGGGCGGACGGAGGTGCGGCCGCGGTGCCGGCGCGGCAGTTTGTGCACGAGGCGCGCGAGCGGATCCTGGGCGCGCTGGGCATCGGCCACACGGGCGGCACCAAGGTGGGCAACGAGTTCATCCGCGGCGTGTCCGGGGGCGAGCGCAAGCGGGTCTCGCTGGCGGAGATGCTGGCGGGCGGAGGCCCGGTGCAGTTCTGGGACCAGCCGACGCGGGGGCTGGACAGCAAGACGGCGCTGGAGTTTGTGCAGACGCTGCGGCGCAACGCGGACGTGCTGGGGCACACGGTCGTGGCCACGCTCTACCAGGCCGGCAACGCCGTGTTCGACACGTTCGACCAGGTGCTCGTGCTGGCCGAGGGCCGCGTGCTGTACTACGGGCCGCGGGCGGCGGCGCGCGCGTACTTTGAGGGCCTGGGCTTTGTGTGTCCGCCGGGCGCCAACGTGGCGGACTTTCTGACGTCGGTCACGGTCGAGACGGAGCGGGTGCTGGCCCCGGGGGTCCTGGAGGGCGGCCGGGCCGGCACGCAGCCGCCGCCGACGACGCCGGCCGCGTTTGCGGCCGCGTACCGCGCCAGCGGGGTGTTCCGGCAGATGGAGGGCGCGGCGCTGGCGCAGCCGGTGGCGGCGCTGGCGGGCGAGACGGCGGAGCTGCAGCGGGCGGTGCTGCAGGAGAAGAAAAAGCGGCGGCGGCAGTGGGGGGCCGCCTGGTTGCCGGCCCCCCGGCGCAGCCCGTACACGGCCGGGCTGCGCGCGCAGGTGGCGTACTGCGCGCTGCGGCAATGGCAGATCATGCTGGGCGACAAGCTGTCGCTGGCGGTCAAGTTCGTGTCCGCGCTGATCCAGGCGCTCGTGTGCGGCAGCCTCTTCTACATGATGCCGCAGGACAGCACGGCCATGTTCCTGCGGCCCGGGCTGCTCTTCTTCCCCGTGCTCTACTTCATGCTCGAGGGCATGTCCGAGACGACGGCGTCGTTCATGGGCCGGCCGATCCTGGACCGCCACAAGCGCTTTGGCTTCTACCGGCCGACGGCCTTTTGCATCGCCAACGCGCTGACGGACGTGCCGGTCGTGCTGGTGCAGGTCTCGGTCTTCTCGCTCGTCATCTACTTTATGAGCGGCCTGCAGCTGGACGCCGGCAAGTTCTTCACGCTCTGGGTCGTCACCGTCGCCAGCACCCTCACCTTTGGCCAGTTCTTCCGCATGCTCGGCGCCGTCTGCATGCACTTTGGCACCGCGTCGCTGCTGACCGGCGTGGCCTCGACCCTTCTCTTCATCTACGGCGGCTACCTGACGCCCTTTGCCAAGATGCACCCCTGGTTCCGCTGGCTCTTCTACCTCAACCCGGCCGCGTACGCCTTTGAGGCCCTGGTCGCCAACGAGTTCGCCGGCCTGGCCCTGCCCTGCGTCGCGCCCCAGTACATCCCCTTCGGCCCCGGCTACGACACGGTGGCCGGGCACGCCGGCCTGGACCCGGCCGTGGCCGCCACGCACGGCTGCACCGTGGCCGCCAGCGACCCGGCCACGGGGCTGATCGACGGCGTGGCCTACATCCGCGCGCAGTTCCACTACGCGCCCGGGCACATCTGGCGCAGCTTTGGCGTGCTGGTGGCCTTCTGGCTGGCCTTTACGGCGGTGACGGCGCTGGCGTTTGAGCTGCGCAACAGCCACGGGGGGTCGTCCGTCCTCTTGTTCAGGCGGACGCTGGGCAGGAAGGCGGCGGCTTTGCCGAGCGGGACGGCCGAGACGGCCGAGACGGCTGAGACGGCTGAGACGGCCGAGACGACCGAGAGCTCGGAAAAGGCCGAGACGGCCGAAACGGCCGCGTCCGCGGCCTCCCCCCCGCAGTCGACGTTCTGCTGGAACGGGCTGAGCTACTACGTGCAGCACCAGGGCCGCGAGCTGCAGCTGCTGACGGACATCTTCGGCTTCGTGCAGCCCGGCAACCTGGTGGCGCTGATGGGCAGCTCGGGCGCGGGCAAGACGACGCTGCTGGACGTGCTGGCGCAGCGCAAGGACGCCGGGCGCATCACGGGCTCGATCCTGATCGACGGGCGGCCGCAGGGCATCAGCTTCCAGCGGCTGACGGGCTACTGCGAGCAGATGGACGTGCACGAGGACACGGCGACGGTGCGCGAGGCCCTGACCTTCTCCGCCCTGCTGCGGCAGCCGCGCACGGTGCCGCGCGCGGCCAAGCTGGCGTACGTCGAGCACATCCTCGACCTGCTGGAGCTGCGGCCCTTTGGCGACGCGCTGATCGGCGCGCCCGGCGCCGGGCTGAGCATCGAGCAGCGCAAGCGTGTCACGCTGGGCGTCGAGCTGGTGGCCAAGCCGACGCTGCTCTTCCTCGACGAGCCCACGTCCGGGCTCGACGGCCAGTCCGCCTACAACATTGTGCGCTTCCTGCGCCGCCTCGTCGACGGCGGCCAGGCCGTGCTGTGCACCATCCACCAGCCGTCCGCCGTGCTGTTCGACGCCTTTGACGCCCTGCTGCTGCTGGCCAAGGGCGGCCGCATGGCCTACTTTGGCGAGACCGGCCCGCGCTCCGCCCGCGTGCTCGACTACTTTGCCCGCAACGGCGCCCCCTGCCCGCCCGACGTCAACCCGGCCGACCACATTGTCGAGGTCATCCAGGGCAAGTCGGCCACGACGGCCACGAGCGCCACCGAATGGGTCGACATCTGGGCCGCGTCGCCGGAGCGCGCGGCTGCCTATGCCACGCTGCAGCGCTTGTCGAAGAAGACGGCCGAGGCCGACGGGGCCGACGGGGCCGACCAGCTCGACGAGGCCGCCGGCGACAAGAACGGCGGCGCCCCCCTCGAATACGCCTCCAGCCGCTGGTTCCAGTACAGCATGGTGCTGGAGCGGCTCCTGGTGCAGCTGTGGCGGTCGCCCGACTACGTGTGGAACAAGATCAACCTGCACATCGTCGCCGGCCTCTTCGGCGGCTTCACCTTCTGGATGATCGGCGACACCGTCTTCGACCTGCAGCAGCGGCTGTTTGCCGTCTTCTTCTTCATCTTCGTCGCGCCCGGCTGCATCAACCAGATGCAGCCCTTCTTCCTGCACAACCGCGACCTGTTCGAGACGCGCGAGAAAAAGTCCAAGACCTACGACTGGCTGGCCTTTGTCTGCGCCCAGATCACGGCCGAGATCCCGTACCTGGTCCTGTGCGGCACCCTCTACTTCTGCTGCTGGTACTTTGCCGCCGGCTTCCCCAACACCGCCCGCATCAGCGGCCACCTGTACCTGCAGATGCTGCTGTACGAGTTCCTCTACACCTCCATCGGCCAGGCCATCGCCGCCTACGCCCCCAACGTCTACTTCGCCGCCGTGTCCAACCCGCTGCTCATCGGCTGCGGCCTCATCAGCTTCTGCGGCGTCGTCGTCCCCTACACCCAGATGCAGGTCTTCTGGCGCAGCTGGCTCTACTGGCTCGACCCCTTCCACTACCTCGTCGGCGGCCTGTTCGCCCCCCTGGTCTGGGACGCCCCCGTGCACTGCTCGCCCGCCGAGCTGACCCGCCTGGACCCGCCGCCGGGCCAGACCTGCGGCGAGTACCTGGGGCCCTTCTTGGCCGCCAACAACGGCTACCTGACCGACGGCAACGCCACGGCCGGCTGCGAGTACTGTCCGTATTCCTCGGGGGGGGAGTATGCGCGCACCTTTAACATCAACGCCCGGTACTACGGGTGGCGGGATGTACGTTTTTTTTTTTTTTTTTTTCCTCTTCTTTCTCTTTGCTAACCAACAGACTGGCATCACGGCTCTCTTCTGCCTGTCGTCCTATCTCATGGTTGTGGTGATGATGAAGCTGCGGAGCAAGAAGACGAAGAGTGCTCGTGAGGAGTGATTTTGTTTTATTTTGTTTTATTTTCTTCTCTTTCTTCTCCCTCTTCTCTCTTCTCTCTTCTCTCTTTCTCCCTCTTCTCTCTTCTCTCTTTCTTCTCTATTCATTCTGAATCCATAGACAACTAATTGTACATCTTCGCCGTCAACCCCGGCAGAATCTCCAGATCCTTCTCCTCCCGGATGTACGTCCCGTCCGCCGCCAGCGTCGGCCCCTTCACCCGCCGCTGCTGCTGCGTCTGCCGCACCTTGACCCATTCCTCCGTCGTCAGGTGCTGCCCGAGCTCCGTAAAGGCGTTGCTCGTGTACCCCAGCCGCCGCAGCACCGGGCTCGGCACCGGGTCCAGCACCACCGCGTTGTTGGGCCGCGCAAAGTACAGCAGCCCCAGCCGGTCCACGTGCGCCTGGTCCGCCGGCGGCGCGTGCACCCGGTGGATGCTCGACTTGATGTAACCGCCCGTCAGCGCCGTCAGCGCGTCGCACGTGTTGATCGTGATCGTGCCGTCCACCGCCCGCACCCACTTCCACTGCCCGGCCGCGTTCAGGATCTGCAGCGCCGCCACCGGCTGCCGGAACAGCAGCGTCACCGAGCCCAGGTCCGTGTGGCCCGGCGAGTACAGCTCGCCCACCTTGCGGTTCGCCTCCGGCGTGCGCGCCGCGTAGTGCATGTACCGCAGGTGGTCCTCGCTGTTGACGTCGTACTGGTGGCGCTCGACAAAGTACTCCTCGTCCAGCTCCAGGAGGAGGGCAAACAGGCGGAGCAGCTTCAGGACGACCTCGCTGTGGCATTTCTGGGGGGTTAGTTTGTTGATTTGTTTTTTTTTTTTAATAACATCTTTCTTCCCTCCTCCCCCCCCCNCCCCCCCCCAACTCACCCGGCTAAAGGCTTCAATCTCCTTCAAGTGCTCCGCCAGCACCGGCGGCTGCCGCGTCGCCTTGGCATGGAACCCATCAAACTTGGGAATGTTGTACACCTGCACGTTGTCCTTGACGCCGTTGCCAAGACTGGGTTGGGTCGTCCGTCAGTTCAGTTCCAGCTTCTCTCAGCGCAAAATCAACCTACGTCCGCGTCCCCGCCGGCCGGTACCCGTTGTACTCGCCGCTCTCCAGGTCCGCCGCGCTGTGGAACTGCAGCTTCTGCTCCAGCGGCAGGTTGTAGAACTCGCGGCCCAGCGCAAACTGCGTGTCGATCTCGTCCTGCGTGATGTTGAAGTTCTTGACGTAGAAGAAGCCGACGTGGTGCACGGCGTGCTCCAGCTGCTTGACCAGCTCGGCCTTGCCGCCGGGCGTGTCGAAGAGGCTGAGGTCGAGCGTGACGAGTTCAGCCCAGTCCACTGGGGGGGGGGTTAGGAAAAAAGAAAAAAAAGAATAGAAAAATGAAGAAACAAAAGAGAAAACAAAAACCACTTACAATCCTCCTTCGTCGGCGTGACGTGCGTGTAGCGGTCGAGCTTGAGTTCAGGCATGTTGGCAGCGATGGCAGAGGTTCTGTACGATTGTCGTGTCGTCGTGTCGTCGTGTCGTCGTCGTCTTCATCGTCGTCTCTTCACCTCGTACATATACCCCAACTGCGCCTTTCCCCCCACAGCACGCAATGGCCCGCTGCAGTTGCAAATGCGCCCGCACAGTCGATCTGTCAGCCATGCCAGGCCGGTCTTTCTTTTTCCCCGTGCGGCACCGCCCACCGAATGGGACGGCATTTGTCAGGTCGCGCGTGGTGGTGGGCGTCGTCGCCGTCGCAATGGCCGAAACCGAAGACGTCATTGCGTTAGCAGCCAACGGCCGCGCACGCCATGGGCGCAACGTGCCGGTTGGGCTGCACACGATGCATACGGCTGCACACGACGGGCCCTTACAACGAAAACATCGCAAGATGCCTGTTCTACGACGTGGTCTCGTGCGATGCTGTCTTGCGCGTCAGCATGGTCACGTGACTGCCTGGAAAAAGGGAAAAAGCTTCCTATCGTTCTCTGTACAATCTGCCTAAGCTGTCCTTTCGCCTGCGATGTTGATGCAGCCCTCGAGACCAGGAAATCTATCCTGTTAGTTGGGAAGACAAGAGGAGAAAGGAGGAGAGGGGTGACAGAAAAAGAAGAAGAAAACCCACACTTCGTAGATCCGCGGCCCCAGCGTCCAGTTGTTGCTGTCCTTGATGTGGCGCTCAAACTGCGGGCTGAGCACGTACTCGCCACCGCCCGTGCCCGGTGTCTGGCGCACCATGTCGGCGGTCGTGTGCGGCCAGTTGACGGACAGCGACTCGTTGCAGACGCTGCTGAGCAGCAGGTGTTGGCGGAAGTGCTGGGGCCCGCGGCTGAAGCGCTCGCGGGCGCGCGGCCAGGGGAACAGGTCCACCCACGGCGGGTGCGGCTCGGCGAGCTGGCCGAGCGTGGGCCGCAGCCAGGGCGGCATGCTCTCGTAGTTGGCCTCGGTGGGCGAGATGAGCCAGCGGACGACGGCGCTCATGATGTAGAGGAGGGCGAGCTGCTCCGGCAGCGTCTGCACCGTCATGACGCGCACGATGCCGTGGACAATGGTGCTGGTGACGGGGTTGCGGCGCTGTTCGTCGTCGGCGGCGGCGGTGGTGGTGGTGGTGGTCGTCGTCGTCGTGGACGTGGTCGTCCCGCTGTCGCTGCTGCCACCGCTCACACTGCGGTCCCTTCCTGACGACGACGACAACGACGGCATCGCCAACGACGCCGACGACGCCGACGACGCCGACGACGCCGACGACGCCTCTGCCGGGTTCAGCAGGCTCTGGATGCTCGGAAACATCCGTCGTTGGAACTCCTGCACGTTGCCGCCCGTCGCCTCCAGCGGCCGCCGCCGCCGCAGCAGGTCCAGCACCACATCGTCCAGCGGACACGTCGAGTCCACGTGCGGCGGCAGCATCTGCCACACGGGAAGGCTGTGTGCCTGCGCAAACGCCGCCACCGACGACAGCGGCACCGGCATTGGCAGCGCCAGCGGCTGCGGCACGGGCGGCGATGCTGCGGCGCCGTCCATGGCCGGGTGGTGGTGGTGGTGGTGGTGGAGATGGTACGGCGCCGCGGCCGGGGCCTCCATCGTCGGGAGCAGCGTGTCGTAGTCGTACACAGCGGTGGCGTGGTCGTCGAAGCCGGGGGAGGGCCGGGGACACATGAGGACGGCTGAAATGGAAGGAGGCGGAGGCGGAGGCGGAGGAAGAGGAAGAGGAGAGTCAGTGTGGTTCGGTTCGCTAAAAGGGTCTTCTCCCCCTCCCGCGTCGTTTTTGTCTTACCCAGCCCCGGATGGTTCTCGCCCAGCATCTGCGTC
Organism: Ceratocystiopsis brevicomis; assembly: GCA_002778105.1. Classification (NCBI taxonomy): domain Eukaryota; kingdom Fungi; phylum Ascomycota; class Sordariomycetes; order Ophiostomatales; family Ophiostomataceae; genus Ceratocystiopsis; species Ceratocystiopsis brevicomis. The sequence continues at coordinate 375,335 of PCDN01000007.1, forward strand.
AGCATCTGCGTCACCCTGGCGTCGTGGCTGTTGGAGCTGCAGGTGCTCGTGTGCTGGCCACGCAGCCCAGACGCGCTGATGGAATGGCCGCAGAAGGCGCACGACAGCTCTGTCGAGGCCGTCGAGGCCGTCGAGGCCGTCGAGGCCGCCGTCGACACCACCGACCCTCCCGGCGACAGGGCCAGCGCCGCCGACAGCTCCTGCAGCAGGTCCTTGTTCTGCGTCTCCAGGTCGAGCACCTTTTTCTGCAGCTCCGCAATCAGCAGCTTGGTGCGCTCGCGCGCCTGCTTCTGGCTCAGCCGGTCGCCCTCGCGCTTGCGCCGCAGCTGCTCCGGCGTCAGGAAATCGACAGACCGCGCCTTGGCGGTGGTGGTGGTGCCGCTGCTGCTGCTGCTGCCGACGCCGACGCCGGCGCCCGTCGCGAGCTTGGTTCGGCTCCTGGCCATGGGGGGGGGGCGCCGCGCCGGCGGTGCTGACGGCGGCTGTGCCGAAGCGTGCTCGTCGTCCAGCGCCTCCTGCGCTGGCCCATGCGCCGGTGGTGGCACACCCTGCGGCGTCTCAGACACCGACATTGTCGTTCTCTTTCTTTCCGGGGTTCGCTATCCGTCCGCGGCGGCGGACCATGCTGCGGTTCAGGTGGGATGGAGAGGCATCCGTCGAGGACGGAGTGCGCTTTTCTGTTCTTCTTTTCGTTTGGCCTGTTCCTTCGTGTCTTCCTTTTTTTTTGTTTTTTTTTGTTTTTTTTGTTTGTTGTCTTTGGTTCGTTTGTCGTTGTCTTGACCGCTTCTTTCTTTCCCTTTTCTTCTCTGGAAAAGAAATATCAGCGAATCTGCAGCCCGTGCCGCTCGTACAGCACTTCACATACAAGTGGCCTCCGACACAGCCAAACAGACGGCTGAAAACAGGCTTGTCCCCGCTATCTACCCCGGAATTGGAGACCCCGGGGAATGGAACCAGCCCGGTCAGCCTAAGAAATGAAGCCACGACAGGGCAGAGACACCAAAACTAGTCGGGCGAGGAGGGTTAGGGCGGGGAAAAGAAAAAGACGGCAAGACCTCGAGAAAAGAAAAGGAAGAAAAAAAAAAATAAGAAAAAATAAGAACAGCGAGACGACCTTCCACCCCGTCGTTTCTCAGCACGGCCGCGGCCTCCCTTGCAGCAAGCTAATGACGACAAATTGGGGCGACGGCCCGAGTAGCGAGTCATGCAAGACAGAAGAGACGTGACAGGGGGGGGGGGGGGGGGGAAACGAAGAACGGAGTACGGGGTCGTCTTTCTCTTTTCTTTTCTTCTTTTTTTTTGGCTCTCTTTCCTTCATTTCTTTTTCTCTTTATTTTGCCCTCTTTTCCATATCTCCCCCGCCTGGCAATCCTCTCCCCTCACTCCTATCTACAGCCTGCAGCCGGACGGCACGAAGACGCCGAGAGGCAGACCAGGCCGTTGTCGTGCATTGTACCCCATACTTTGCCGAGCTAGTGACGCTCCGTACGGGGCAAGATGCGCAGGCGGCCCACATGGACCGACCACTGGCCGCCGGGGAAATGCGGAGTTTTGTGGGTCTATACGCCAGGCAGGGCAGACACGCTTCGTACCGGTACCTACATGGTCGTGTTGGTCGGGTTCGCTGCTTTCAGCTGCTCCCCGTCCTTTGCTCCCC